>CAXITT010000320.1:820031-840109 GCA_964033795.1 Lymnaea stagnalis | reverse complement strand
AAAAAAAAAAGAAAGTAACTAAGCTGATGTCCTGTCCGTTCGTTCACCATACAAATACGCTACAGTAAATTAAAACTACATTTAAACATTACTAAAAATTTTTTGCCCCCCCCCTGGAAAGTTTATCGATTTTTTTGCCCCCCCCCCTAGAAAGTTTTCTGCGGACGCACATGGGTATGACCCATTAAGTCGAAAGTACCCAATGACATTAAGTACATTTAGCATGACCCATAAGGTTAAAAGTACCCCATGACAGTAAGTACATTTATCATGACCCATTAAGTCGAAAGTACCCCATGACAGTAAGTACATTTAGCATGACCCATTAAGTCGAAAGTACCCCATTACAGTAAGTACATTTAGCATGCCTCATTAAGTCGAAAGTACCCCATGACAGTAAGTACATTTAGTATGAACCATTAAGTCGAAAGCACACCATGACAGTAAGTACATTAAGTAAGACCCATTAAGTCCAAAGTACCCCATGACAGTAAGTACATTTAGTATGAACCATTAAGTCGAAAGTACCCAATGACAGTAAGTACATTTAGCATTACCCGTTAAGTCGAAAGTACCCCATGACAGTAAGTACATTTAGTATGACCCATTGAGTCGAAAGTACCCCATGACAGTAAGTACATTTAGCATGACCCATAAGGTCAAAAGTACCCCATGACAGTAAGTACATTTAGTATGACCTATTAAGTCGAAAGTACCCCATGACAGTAAGTACATTTAGCATGACCCAGTAAGTCGAAAGTACACCATGATAGTAAGTACATTTAGCATGACCCATTAAGTCGAAAGTACCCCATGACAGTAAGTGCATTTAGTAAGACCCATTAAGTCCAAAGTACCCCATGACAGATAGTACATTTAGTAAGATCCATTAAGTCGAAAGTACCCCATGACAGTAAGTGCATTTAGCATGACGCAATAAGTCGAAAGTACCCCATGACAGTAAGTACATTTAGCAAACCCATTAAGTGGAAAGTACCCCATGACAGTCAGTACATTTAGTATGACCCTTTTAGTCGAAAGTACCCCATGACAGTAAGTACGTTTAGCATGACCCATTAAGTCGAAAGTACCCCATGACAGTAAGTGCATTTAGCATGACCCATTAAGTCGAAAGTACCCCATGACAGTAAGTACATTTAGCATGACCCATTAAGTCGAAAGTACCCCATGACAGTACGTACATTTAGTAAGACCCATTAAGTCGAAAGTACCCCATGACAGTAAGTACATTTAGCATGACCCATTAAGTCGAAAGTACCCCTAACAGTAAGTACATTTAGCATTTCCCATTAAGTCGAAAGTACCCCCATGACAGTAAGTACATTTAGTATGACCCTTTGAGTCGAAAGTACCCAATGACAGTAAGTACATTTAGCATGACCCAGTAAGTCGAAAGTACCCCATGACAGTAAGTACATTTAGTATGACCCATTGAGTCGAAAGTACCCCATGACAGTAAGTACATTTAGCATGACCCATTAAGTCAAAAGTACCCAATGACAGTAAGTACATTGAATTCCATTAAACGAATCTGTTGTTAAGAATACCTTGGCAAAAAGTTTCTTTATTTATAACTTTTTTTTGCTTTTTGCTTGTTTTTTTTCATTTTTCAGAAATTAGTTTCATTAGAAAAATATATACTTTCAAAACAAAATTTATTTTTTTTCTTCCTAACCTCCCCGGATGTAGCCCCAATCTCCATCCTTTGTTGTCCAAATCATGGCTGGCAATACAATTATTTTTTTTAATTCCAGCTTCTTTGCTCTAAATTCAAACGCTTGAAGGCGCTAAATTCTTTTTTATTTTCATTTTTTTAAATTTTAAAAAAAAATTTTTTTTTAAAAGATGACATGAAGGTTATAACAGTTTGATTTTTATATTTCAAATTCTTTAACATTTAGACAAATGAAACACAAACTCATCTCATTTTGTCGGCGCTCCATTAACGGGTCAATACTTGCTTTTACTGTTCAAAGACTTGTAAAACAAAAAGAAAATTTGAAAAAAAAAAGAAAAAAAAACACACCCGATTTCTATCCTTCATTCACAAGATGAGAACAAAGGCCACATAAAGATTCATATAGAATTTTCTACAACGAGAAATTCGTGAATCAATGGAGGGGACACAGAGAGAGAGGGAGAGAGAGCTCGTGTATTGTAGGTGGCCTTAACCGGCCTGTACTTAAATTAAAGAAGACCCTTATCATTTCCCTAGAGGGGAATGGTGCGTGGAAAGGGGGGGGGGCGCGATCGCCCGAGGGTACATCCCCAATATTGCGTGCGTTTGTGTACAATTCTAGGCGGGCTAAGCCTCTAATCCTAAAGCGGTCCTATTAAACAGAGCTCACAATCTGGAGTTTCACGACCAACATCTGTCAGCTCCTTTAGCTTGGATCAATTGGCTGTTCACGGCTTCAGCACGATTTATATCCCAGTGGATCTACATCCCAGTTGTTGCATTTGTCGAATCGCCTACAGGATAAAGATTTAATTTTTTTAAGGAGAAATTTAATTAATCGAAAGTATTTTGAAGAAATCCCCCAAATTTAATTTGTCACGTATGAAGATGAGAAAAATGTTTCTAGTGACAAATGTTCTAAGGACAGATGATCTAGAGACAATTTAAAGTTCTAGGGACAAATGTTCCAGGGAAAAATGTTATGGGGACAATTTAATTTTCTAGGAACAAATGTTCTAGGGACAATAAAATGTTCTAAGGACAAAAGTTCTAGGGACAAATCTTCTTGGGACAAATCTTCTAGGGACAAATCTTCTAAGGACATGTTTTCAATCAGTTTATCTATTTACCCAACTATCACTTCTTAAATGTCTGTCAGGTTTTAAAGAATTTTATATCGTAATCGACCTTCATTCCTTAGAAGACTTTCCTTCATTAAAAGCCCCATGTCTTACAAGACTTTCACTTCTTACAAGACTTTCATTTCTTAAAAGACTTTCATTTCTTACAAGACTTCCCTTCATTAAAAGACTCATTTCTTACAAGAATTTTATTTCTTACAAGACTTTCATTTATTACCAGATTGCCATGCTTTAATAGACTTTCATTTCTTACAATATTGTCATTTATGGTATCACATGCTACATGTATACATGACTATCATGTCATAAACACGAAGTTATTACAATTCACACATTGTTATTACACATTGTATGTTTATCATAAACTCATCTTGACACACTCAGTGTTACACAGGTGGGATGCGAGCCACGTCTGACAGACTTAGACGTACTGAGTTGGGAACTGAGTTGAGACAAAAGGTCAATCAGACAGGGATATTATGATCACAGCAGACTTGTGGAAGTCAGGTCGTCGTGCTGAAATAAATTTGACATGACTGTAGTTAGGGTGACAGTGATATACTTTGATTATAGTTAGGCTGACAGTGATATACTTTGATTATAGTTAGGCTGACAGTGATATACTTTGATTATAGTTAGGCTGACAGTGATATACTTTGATTATAGTTAGGCTGACAGTGATATACTTTGATTATAGTTAGGCTGACAGTGATATACTTTGATTATAGTTAGGGAGAGAGTGATATACTTTGATTATAGTTAGGGTAAAAGGGGTACATTTTGATTATAGTTAGTGTTACGGGAATATACCTTGTCATAGGTGTGAAGGCTATAATGAACATTTACAGTTAAATATAGGATCGTCAAAATTGATTTTAGACAATTGAACATAGTAGTCCATCATTGGCAGTGAATATACATGTGATGTCAAAAAAAAAAAATAATTGAGATTTGTATTTTAAAAAAGTAAAAAAAGTCCTAAGGTAGAAGAATTACAATCCACTCTGCCGAGACTAGACTAACAGTATTACATTTACACTACCAGTGTTACATCCACACTGCCAGAAGTACATCCACTAACAGTGGTACATCCACACTACCAGTGGTAAATCCACACTACCAGAAGTACATCCACTAACAGTGGTACATCCACACTACCAGTGTTACATCCACACTACCAGAAGTACATCCACTAACAGTGGTACATCCACACTACCAGTGTTACATCCACACTACCAGAAGTACATCTACTAACAGTGGTACATCCACACTACCAGTGTTACATCCACACTACCAGTAGTACATCTACACTACTAGTGGTGCATGCACACTAGCACTAGTAAATCCACACAACTAGTGGTACATCCACACTAGCAGTAATACATCCACACTACCAGTAGTAGATCCACACTACCAGTAGTGCATCCACACTACCAGTAGAGTATCCACACTACTACGACAGGTCAATTGACCATTGATTTTGGCTCAGGAGAACGGATTTTGGGTGTTGAGACACCATAGAAGACGAAGAAGGAAAGAAAAGGAATGAAGAGACACAGATTTAATACATAGTAAATGAGTAGATGAACTCTATCGAAACAGTTGTGACCATTGGTGAACTTGATAGGGACATGAATGGTACAACAACTTTGTGACCATTGCCATACTTGATTGGGGGGGGGCATGTCTGGCACAACAGCTTTGTAACCTTTGCCATACTTGATAGGGACATGAATGGTACAAAAGCTTTGTGACCATTGCTATACTTGATGGGAGGACGTGTCTGGCACAACAGCTTTGTGACCATTGCTTTACTTGATGGGGGGCGTGTCTTGCACTACAGTTTTGTGACCATTGCTATACTTGATTGAGGGCCTGTCTGGCACATCATTTTTGTGACCATTGCAATACTTGATGGGGCATGCATGGCAGAACAGCATTGTGACCATTGCTATACTTCATGGGGGGGGGCTCTCTGGCACAAAAGTTTTGTGACCATTGCAATACTTGATGGGGTCGTGCCTGACACAACAGCTTTGTGATAATTATTATACTTGATGGGGCCCGTGTCTGGTACAACAGCTTTGGGACCATTGCTATACTTGAAAGGGGGGGGGGGCGTGTCTGGTACAACAGCTTTGTGACCATTGCTATACTTTCTGGGGGGACGTTTCTGGTACAACAGCTTTGTGACATTGTTGTACTCATACTGGTAAAACGGTGCTGAAGCCGCAGTTATAACTGAATGGGGGTTAATGGGTGCACCAGTTCTGTGATGTCATTCTACTGACAACTGCTCTTTAATTGCCTTTCTGCCCACAGTTATTTGTAAACATGATGGATGTGTTACAGAACATAGTTTTTTAGCTAGGAATTTATCTCGTTATGTAGCAGCTGGATGTTACAGAAATATCATAATGTAGAGCTGGATGTTATAGTCCATCTATCAGTCGTCGAACTAGTCCCTCTACCAGTCGTCGTCCCAGTCCCGCTATCAGGCGTTGTCCTAGTCGCTCTATCAGTCGTAGTCCTAGTCCCTCTATAAGTCAATGTCCTAGTCCCTCTATCAGTCAATATCCTAGTCCCTCTATCAGTCAATGTCCTAGTTCCTCTATCAGTCAATGTCCTAGTCCCTCTATCAGTCAATGTCCTAGTCCCTCTATCAGTCAATGTCCTATTCCCTCTATCAGTCAATGTCCTAGTCCCTCTATCAGTCGTTGTCCTAGTCCCTCTATCAGTCAATGTCCTAGTCCCTCTATCAGTCAATGTCCTAGTCCCTCTATCAGTCAATGTCCTAGTCCCTCTATCAGTCAATGTCCTAGCCCCTCTATCAGTCAATGTCCTAGTCCCTCTATCAGTCAATGTCCTAGTCGCTCTATCAGTCGTAGTCCTAGTCCCTCTATAAGTCAATGTCCTAGTCCCTCTATCAGTCAATGTCCTAGTCTCTCTATCAGTCAATGTCCTAGTTCCTCTATCAGTAAATGTCCTAGTCCCTCTATCAGTCAATGTCCTAGTCCCTCTATCAGTCAATGTCCTAGTCCCTCTATCAGTCAATGTCCTAGTCCCTCTATCAGTCGTTGTCCTAGTCCCTCTATCAGTCAATGTCCTAGTCCCTCTATCAGTCAATGTCCTAGTCCCTCTATCAGTCAATGTCCTAGTCCCTCTATCAGTCGTTGTCCTAGTCCCTCTATCAGTCAATGTCCTAGTCCCTCTATCAGTCAATGTCCTAGTCCCTCTATCAGTCAATGTCCTAGTCCCTCTATCAGTCAATGTCCTAGTCCCTCTATCAGTCAATGTCCTAGCCCCTCTATCAGTCAATGTCCTAGTCCCTCTATCAGTCAATGTCCTAGTCCCTCTATCAGTCAATGTCCTAGTCCCTCTATCAGTCCAGTTAACTATCCTTGTACCCGGGTATTTGCTTAACTCTCTCCTAGAAACATCATTGTCACAGTCCGTAACTCTCTGACCACAGTGAGGAGTATCAGTGGCCCGATCGGTGGCCAATGGGTTTGGTCATATCGTGGTCACTAGTCAGTCAAGTCTGAGAAGATCAATAGTGGACAGCGTACCTGACGGGCTCATTACCCCCACGAGGAAAATAAAGTGAAAGACGAGACTTGAAATGTCGATTAAGTCCACCCACCCCCTTTTCCGGCCAACCCTTCCCCCGCCCCTTCCCCAAAAGTAAACTATGCAAACAACATGCAAAAAAGCAAAGAAAACAAACATGGTCATTGGGTTGTCTCCTTTGTTTGAGTTCTCTAGATACAGAATTAACTCCCTTGTAGGTGCTCTCGCTCTGAATCCAGTCGAACCCGCTTATCTCGACCTCGGTTAACTCGCCAGCCCTGTTATGTCAATGTTTTTAAACTCGAACCGCCAAATTCTTTCGTTGTCTTAGCATTTGGTCCTCGGTTATGTCGATTCTTTTATGTCGCTGAACCGTGATATGTCGAGCACAAAAAGTGGCTAAATTTGCCATTTAACCTCGCTTATCTAGATCCACATGACCAATTGCCGGCTTTTGAAAATTATATACAACAGAAACGTGCGTACTTCAAAACTGTGGTAATTGAAATAAAATGGCAATATCGTTGTCCGCATAATTAACTTGACACAGCAAGAAGCGAGGAGCGAAAGACTTGCCAACAAAAGAGAGAGGTCATGGTAACTGTTCTATAGATGACGAACCCGCTTGTCGCTTAATAGGATTTCACCCACGAATCCGCATTTTATTAAACTCAACTGGCGAATCCGGGGCGAGAGGAAATAAAAACTCGCGAATCCAGAGCTGAAAAATATTTAGCGTCAGGAATCCGAAATTCCGGGATAATCCGGAAACGAGGCACCCCACAAATGTCTTGTGTTGTTAACAAACATGTCTGTACATTTTTATCGAATGCGATCGCTTCATCAAACGTGCGTTAAAAAAAACAAAATACAAAAAAAACTCCAAAAACATGCGCATACACTTTCACATATAAACGCACATTGTGCACATAAAGAAATTTCAAGCACATGTTAATATATTGCCACCATATTGGTTTTAGGTTATCTCGATCATCCGTTATATCGACGCTTTTTTGGGGGGAAAACCCCAATGCCGTCGACATAACGGGGTTCGACTGTACACAAGTATCGAAAAGTCCGAACACCACTCAGATAATGTGACCGCCTCTATAGAGGAGTTATCGGATATATTGACGATGGTGTTCAGAAAGAAGGTTGTTATAGGACTAGGCTTCTATCGCCTTCTCCAGGACTTTTATCAATCAAATATAAATAGAAAAATCCTTATGAATGGAATGCTCCACCATTGGCCTGAAGCGCGACAAGAGATCCTGTGAAATAAATTCGTTTAGTCTCTTCTCATTGATAGTTCTCCACCTTCATCAGGCCGCTTGTGTTCCGCCCCTGTAAAGGACTCTCGACGACGAAACTCAAACGATGGTGTTACTGAAAGGGTGTAATCCTGCATCAAATATTTGCACACCATCCATTGGAAGTTTGCCCTGCAAAGTTCAGCCGACATATCGTTCTATTCACACCCTTTTCTTTTGACACTCACACAAACCCCCATGCCATCCTCACACTACCATCACACTACAACACCCCCCCCACACACACATGCTTCCCTCACACCACCACCCATAAACTGTGCCGGGCCAAAAGTCATGCAATCTCATCTCAGAGTCCCCCCACAATCGACTTTCTCGGTTCAATTCCCGCCAAAAAAGAGCTCCGTCGCCGATTCGTATTTTACGGTCGCGATGTCCAGGACTGTGTCTGATTCTAATCGCTGGACGCGCTCATTTCGGGGACATTCAGCCCATCCAATCATGTCTACCAGAGACGGCTCTATCTTTAGAGAGTTTTCAGAATCAATCGTCCTTTGCGTATTGAATTCTCTGCTCTGTGATCCCTCGATGTAGCATATATAAGATGTCGGAAGATTTGTTCTGGCAACGCTGTTAGAACTTTCTTTCATGAACTTGATTTTTTTAAAAATCTGAAATAAATAAAATTGTTTACATTACTCTACGCCCCCCCCCCCCCACCAACAAAAAATATATATATAAAAACTATAAGAGTATTAGGAATAAACCTAATTGTTATTTTTTTAAAAAACTGAAATAAAAAAAATTGTTTCCATTACTCTACGCCCCCCCCCCCCCACCAACAAAAAATATATATATAAAAACTATAAGAGTATTAGGAATAAACCTAATTGTGCTAGCCAGCTCACGTGACATTTGTAATGCTATATAAAAATTGTAACAATTCTTTTTCACCATTTGCTTTTGTTTTGTCTTCGAACGCCAGTGAGTTCAATAATTGGGTGATCGCTTAGTTCATAGAAATTCCCAATCAGCTTAGTGAATGCTTCGCCCTGTCTTTGACGAGAGATCACTTTTTTTTCTGTTTTTGCTTCCCCTGATGTGACACCCTCGCGTGATGAGAACCCTCGAATGACCTTGACCTGCCAGTCACACCCAGACGCTCGCTACAATGGATCAGTGCAATAAATGAAACCCGTTCCCAGCACGGTCTCCCACTTGGTCCCTCCGGCCAGATATTTGCTCACTTTTTTTCTCCCGAGTTTATTTAGTACTCACCCCTGGTCACATGACCGTTTCCTCGCGATTTTCACTTGTCAATTTTGTAGACCGATCTTGAAACCTCGCGAGATTTGCATAGATCTCTGACGAGAGTAGCCGATCGTAACAAATGAGTAGTCGAGCTCATCGATTTAATAGTCGAATTCATCAAATGAGCAATACATCTCATTAAATGAAATGTTGATCTTCATCGGATTTCATCAACTGATAAGTTGATTGCAAAGGAGGAGTAATACGTTTCGTTGAGCTCTTTAAGGTCAACTGTTAAAGGTAAAACATTAAAGGGCAACTATCACGGGTCAATTATTACAACGTAACTATCATTGGTTAATTACTAAAAGGTAACAATGATAAGTCACTTATTATAAGGTAACTATTATAGGTCAAAGTGTTAAAGGTTTGTCATTAAAGATTAACAATTGTATGCAAACCGATAAGGTTAAAAAGAACTTCTACCACTAAAGGTCTAATATAAAAGTGCCTCCACTTATGGCCACGTCTTTCCCCACCAACTCAAAGACTTAAGGCCACGTCTTTCCCCACCAACTCAAAGACTTAAGGCCACGTCTTTCCCCACCAACTCAAAGACTTAAGGCCACGTCTTTCCCCACAACTCAAAGACTTATGGCCACGTCTTTCCCCACCAACTCAAAGACGGATGGCAAAACGCGTTTATCTCCTCAAAGACTATAATGCCATCTTCTCAAGATAAATACACTTGCTCAAGACCTTCCGACCAAAGACCTTCTGACCAAAGACCTTCTGACCTGACCAAAGACCTGACCTGACCAAAGACCGTCTGAACAAAGCCTTTCTGAAAAGCAAAGCCCTTCTGAGCTGATCAAAGACCTTCGGACCTGACCAAAGACCATCTGAATCAAAGATCTTCTGACCTAAGACCTTCTGACCAAAGACCAGGATATTTGATTTCTTCTAAATATTATGACCATAAAATGTATTAGACATAGAGATGTTTTAAAAGATTAATTTGTTTTAATAACATGTGGTTCATTATTGAAACTATATAGCACCATTTTATAGAAAAACTGCAGAAAGTTCAAAACTCTGCTGCTAGGCTTGTTCTTAAGGCAAAAAAACGCGATCACGTCACTGCACTACTCCATTCACTACATTGGCTCCCTATACAGGCACGCATTGACTACAAGCTGTCTGTTCTCTGTCACAACTTTTTCTCGGATTCCTGCCCTTCCTATCTAACTGAACTTCTTTCTGTCTATTCACCCCTTCGACAACTTCGCTCTCAGGCCTTCAAAACTGCACTCAAAACACATCTATTTAAACTATACTACTCTGACTGATTCTCCTCCTATAAACCGATAAACGTACATGGGTTTCCTTGTAAAAATGTCTGGTGTGGGTGGATGAATATACCTATGGTGTTGTTTTGCTTATATGTTGTTTTTATTTCATGTATGTATTTTACTTTAATATTATGATTATGCCTCTTTGCTATATTTATGTACAGCGCGGTGAGCCCAGCCCTAGGCCGGGGTACCGCGCTATATAAGACCACTTATTATTATTATTATTATTATTATATTATTTCAAACAATACACAACCCTTTATACTATTTAATATCTTTATAAATGCCAAAATACAACCACAAAACATACATCTAGTTTCCAACCCTGGGGAGGGGGGGGGGCACTGGGAAACAGAAATGTATAATACTTGTTTTAGAATTTAACTAAAGATGTCGTTGTTGACAGCTAATTAATGATTAGTACGAGAACCGTTTTTGAAAGCACAAGTAAACATTGACGAATAAACACCAAGGAAATGTTGTTTAACAACTTGAAACTGCTCTAAACACAACTCATCAGTTAACCCCCCCCCCCCCTTTTCCACTCTTTGAGTAGTCAGGTTGTCCACCGCTGGGAGTACATGCCATGCGTTCCATATAACCACCAAGGAAATGTTTTTTAACAACTTGAAACTGCTCTAAACACAACTCATCAGTTACCCCCCCCCCCCCCTTTTCCACTCTTTGAGTAGTCAGGTTGTCCACCGCTGGCAGTACATGCCATGCGTTCCACGGTGCTATAAATTCTTGAGCCCCAAAAGCAACTGGACCGGTGGTGCAGGAATACGTGGGCAAGTTGGCCGGTGGGGCAGCGAATACATGGGCAGGTGGGGAAACGAGATCAAAGAGTCCTTAACGAACGTTCGGGAAAGTAAGCGTCATGACAATGTTGCATGCCTTCAAAAGTAGTTGTTTAGTGGTCTGTTTGTGTCGCTCGTTCTTTTTGTCGAATTGGTCAAAACGGTAATGATTGTTACGTGTTCAACATAACATTAAGACAGGTGTAATTATTGTGTTTAAAATACCCTGAGTGGTTGTTCGAGTGTGTTTGGTGATAGGTGAACTACAAATTAGTTCATGTATAGCACAGCTCGGCAACCGGTGTGCCGCGAGACGTTGTTTGGTGTGCCGCGAGACGTTGTTTGGTGTGCCGCGAGACGACCTGTAAGTGAATCTGCCTTTCGTAGGAGAACCACTCATTCCTATTTAAAAAATCAAATAATTATTTTTTTTTAAAAATGTTAAGTCAGAATGCTCTTCCACCAGAACTAGACAGGTCCACAATCCATCCTCCTGGCTTACAGATCTGGCTCCGCCCAGTTTTGTTTCAACCTGTATCTCATACGAAAATGAAGCCATTAAACAATTGGTGAAGTGCAGTAATGCTGATGTTGATTTGAAAGAAGTTCCTCGTGGACTTCATAGGGATAGACACAGAACCTTCTCGTGAACACGGGCGTGGCTCTCATCATAGAAAATCTGTCGTGTCGACCAGGTTCCTTTTTTCATAAAGGCGAAATTTCTTATAAAACACCATGTAACACAATTTTGTTACCTGGTGTTGTCTTATTAAATCGTTGTTTGAATGATCAGTCTGGGGAACGCGTTACAACAACTTATCCTTTTTAAAGACAGAGAACACGTGGTGACTGGAGCTTTGAAACGTTCTGAAATATGTGCGAGGCGTTTAAAATTAGTTTCTGTAATGTCAATTTTTGGTGGGGGTTCAGTACTGTCACTTTTGGCGGAAGTTTCAGAACTGTCACTTTTGACGTTTGTTTCAGAACTGTCACTTTTGGCGGTAGTTTCAGTATTGTCACTTTTGGCGTTTGTTTCAGAACTGTCACTTTTGGCGGTAGTTTCAGAACTGTCACTTTTGGCGGTAGTTTCAGTATTGTCACTTTTGATGGTAGTTTCAGTACTGTCACTTTTGGCGTTAGTTTCATAACTGTCACTTTTGGCGTTAGTTTCATAACTGTCACTTTTGGCGGTAGTTTCAGTACTGTTACTTTTGGCGATAGTTTCAGTACTGTCACTTTTGGCACATGCTGTACTTTTTAAAAAAATTTATTATGGGCCACATCATCATAATATTGCTGCAGCAGCATCTAACATTGCAACAACAACATCGAACATTGAAGGAACAATTTGACCCATACATTTGTGCAGTATATACGGAGCAATAGAATGGATCAGAAATCATTTCCGTTTAATTCGCCTGTAGAACTCGCCCTCTAGGTCCAATGGGAATTTGTGGAATTGAGGAATGTCGGCGAATTCTAATTAAATTTCACCGAGTTTCAGTTAAAGAAGAAATCCCAGTGTTTCTAACGAGGCAATTCTAGTGCTATACAATTTTCAACCACTTTTGAAGCAAAGTTGTTCTTAAATAAAACACTAGTTATAGCTCGACAAACATTGGCGACAGCAAGGCATGATCTCCTCTTCTACTAAAGTTACTTGACAAAACATGAACTTAAGTAACGCACATTAAAGAGTCACAATTTTTGTTACACCCCTTCACCCCCCCCCCCCCCCCCCATGATGCGTCACTGCACACTTTTTTATTTCACGCCCATGAACTGTATCAATTTTCTGATGTCTCAACCACTTTTTTTACCGAATATTTATTACACCATTTTTAAAGTGAGACGATTTCTTTTTCTGAAAAGAAAATATTACGCACCAAACACAGTTGGGTTATTTAAAAGAAATATCATTTACCGTAGTTTTCGGGATTGCTATTTTTCGCGCTGTCCGGAGATAGAAGCAGCCCCCCCCCCTCACCACAAGCAAAATAGATACAAGCTAATTTTATGCGGTCATGCTTGGCGGTGAACCTCGATTTGCTCTATAAAATATCATGCCAAAATATAAACCACCCTACTCAGAAGAACAAGTTCAAGCGTCCCATTAGTTACTGTTAAAATTTAAATCTTTTAATTCATGTATGTAGATTTTAAAATTATTTTTTTCCTATATTTCTTTTCTATTCCTTCTCATGCTTACATCAGATCTGTAGAAACGGGTGAATTACATTTTTAGTTTAAAATTTTTTTTTTGCTTGCATCCGTCCACCACAATGAAACGATGATGTGGAAATCGTAGGGCGAAATCTACAAGGCCTGTGCTTATTCTTCTAGGATTACAAGCTGGTTCCCAACAGCAAATCGCCTTTGGATTCATCGTTTCCTTCTCTTGGGTGAGTTGCCATCCAACGTTACCGCGTCCCATCCACCCGGGGTGCTGGTGATGTTTTTGTTTGACTGGATGGGATGGAACTCCAGACAATCAACCTAACATTTGCTCAGTTTAGACCACTCGGCCACCCAGCACCCTTTTATTACATTTCTATAAGTCATAGTTTTTGTAAAGTTCCGGTAGGCCCACATTGTATGTATGGGTAAACAACAGTAAATCACCTGAGGTGGTGTTTGGTGTTTTTGTTTAATTTGTAGGGTCAGCAGAAATCTGAAAATGTCTTGGTGTGCCGTGAGTGAAAGAAGTTTCCGGAGAGCTGAGAATTGATTTACGGTATAAACAAAACAAAGGACAGGATCTCAAATGTCAAGGTAAAATTAAAACTCAAACATAGCCTTCTCCTTGCGAGTTGTACTTAAGCACGGTTGATAGTACACAATAAGAATGTATATACATATATATCTATATAGTGTCACCTTTTCTATCCCAGTGTTGTGTAAACAAAGCCGCTCACAATAACACCAATATCCTCACACACACAGACACACACACGCACGCCCAGACACACACTCACAAGCAAACTAAATGAAACAACACATTAGCACTTAAAGGCTAAAAGTGCACTCAAATGTAGACCAGTAGACACATCCACAAGAGTGAAAGACACAGAGAAGCCCACAATCACCTACACACACGCCTACAGTCACCTACACACAAGCTCACAGTCACCTACACACAAAGCCACTCATACATGCACACATCAACCCAAAAATTCATAAACTAAAGCCTATCGAAGCATTCACTCAAGCCTACAGACGCAAACACATGATCCAAGATATACAAACACAACCAAACGGCTCCAACAGAACCAGCTGTCCTTTTAGCGTCCACATGAACACATCTTTGGTCACACTTAGCAGTTCTTAAAGCTTCCATCATAACACACATATGGTCACTTCCAACAGTCCTTATTGTTTCTATGGGAACACCTATTTGATAACAGCTAACAGTCCTTTTGGCTTCCATGAGAACACATACTTGGTCACTGTTACGAACTGGCTTCTATTGTGAGAAATTAATCTCTTGTTTTCAGTTATGGCTCGTTCACACAGTGCGCAACAAAGGACGATACCATAGAGAAATACAATAATAGAGATATGACACGCAAAAACAGTTGTCAGTTACAATTAATAAGATTTAATTCAGTAATAATACAATTACAAATCATCAACTTACAATGTATGGGAAAATCTTGTACCGGTACACAATTAGTACAATGTGCCAATTAGTAATGATGAATAAAGAATGCGAATAAACACATATGAGCATACAAAGAATAATACACGTCTCGTGAAGTTAAAAATATATATCTATCTACGTCTGAAACTCTCTCTCAATCTCCGAAACACTTTATTTATATTGTGAGCCTACCGACGCGTCCAGAAACGCCTTTTTACTTTTCTAATACAATCGCGAACATTCGACAAAACAACACTGAGAACAAATTAATTATTTTTAGTTGCTGTCAGCAATAAACACGACAGATCAAAAGACTAAGCCACGCCCATCTATGAACGTAATGTCTCATGTTGGGTCAAACAGAGTGCACGCACGAGGAAAGTGTTGTAAACAAGCTCTACATAACAGTCATAGTTAATGGTCCTTACAACGTCCATGAAAACATCTATTTAGTCACACTTATTAAGTGTCCTTATAGCATCCATGGCAATATCTGTTTAGTCACACTCAAGTGTCCTTATAGCATCCATGGCAATATCTGTTTAGTCACACTCAAGTGTCCTTATAGCATCCATGGCAATATCTGTTTAGTCACACTCAAGTGTCCTTATAGCATCCATGGCAATATCTGTTTAGTCACACTCAAGTGTCCTTATAGCATCCATGGCAATATCTGTTTAGTCACACTCAAGTGTCCTTATAGCATCCATGGCAATATCTGTTTAGTCACACTCAAGTGTCCTTATAGCATCCATGGCAATATCTGTTTAGTCACACTCAAGTGTCCTTATAGCATCCATGGCAATATCTGTTTAGTCACACTCAAGTGTCCTTATAGCATCCATGGCAATATCTGTTTAGTCACACTCAAGTGTCCTTATAGCATCCATGGCAATATCTGTTTAGTCACACTCAAGTGTCCTTATAGCATCCATGGCAATATCTGTTTAGTCACACTCAAGTGTCCTTATAGCATCCATGGCAATATCTGTTTAGTCACACTCAAGTGTCCTTATAGCATCCATGGCAATATCTGTTTAGTCACACTCAAGTGTCCTTATAGCATCCATGGCAATATCTGTTTAGTCACACTCAAGTGTCCTTATAGCATCCATGGCAATATCTGTTTAGTCACACTCAAGTGTCCTTATAGCATCCATGGCAATATCTGTTTAGTCACACTCAAGTGTCCTTATAGCATCCATGGCAATATCTGTTTAGTCACACTCAAGTGTCCTTATAGCATCCATGGCAATNCCCCCCCCCCCCCCCCCCCCCCCCCCCCCCCCCAATGGGGGTATTTCTGCAAAATTCCCAAAACCGGTGTCAATAAGTGCCCTAGTTCATTTTATTGACGTTTAACCTTTGAAATTACCAAACATTGTAAAGAAGAAAAAAAAAAAGGTTCTGGCGAGGCTCGAACTCGCGACCTTCTGCGTGTTAAGCAGACGTGATAACCGCTACACCACAGAACCAACTGTTGTCAAAAAGTAATGAAAGGATCAATGATTGTCGAAGTTAATCAATAAACCCTTCACTTGCGATCAAGAACCATCTTCAGGGTCACAGATGTTACTTTTATTATGAATCACGGAACATGATCTGATCAATGAGGCAGATTGCTTTAATCAGGTATTCAACCTTTGCGGCAAAATAAATATTACTGTTTTAACTGTTTTGGCTTGCCACGCGGTTCAAGCTGCAAATCTACAATTATTTAAATTATTTAAATTATAAATGTTATTTTAATTTCTACATAATTAATTAATACTTATTTTAATTTTGGTGCTTCAAGTTTAATTCACCGCAAAAAATATTATTATTCACACTTCCAATAAATTTTTGTTTTTTTTCTTTTTTTTAATTAAAAACGTTTCATTCAACGCAAAAATTTTAATCCATCTTGACATCTTGACATCTTGACATTCTACATTATTTCACATTTCCATTAAAACACTTCAGACTTCCATAAAAAGACATTTTCTTTTGAATTAAAACATATTTACTGCTTTAAAAGTTCATTGCTACTTTGGCGGCCACATTTGAACAGCGTCGTCTACGATGGCGTTGAATTTGAATACATTCAAACCATTTGCTTTAACACGTCGACGCAAAATGAACCCACAGATATAAGAATCGAGCGTATGTCTGTGTGTGCCATTGTTTCTCTCTGTTGCCAATTTCCACGTCTGTTCGATGCGTTGAGTATTGGCATTCCGTTAACTTTGTGGTCGTTTGCACATCATCTGACAACATGTATAATGCCGTGCTGTTGTAGAAAAAAGATACAACTGATTCATTGTGAACTAATGCAGAAATTGTCAATGAATTCATGGTGACTACAGAAGCAGTTAGTTGTATTTATTAAACCGGATATAACTGCATATACATACATGGGCGCCCGCAGAAAACTTTCCTTGGGGGGCAAAAAATCGATTAACTTTCCAGGGGGGGGCAAAACATTTTTAGTAATGTTTTAATATAGTTTTAATGTACTGTAGCGTATTTGTATGGTGAACGAACGGACAGGACATCAGCTTAGTTACTTTCTCTTTATTTTCTCTTTACTTTAATAAATTTTTTGTCTATTTTCGTCTAATTTTTTTTTATACAATCAATCCAGGGGGGGGGGGCAAGTGCCCCCTTGCCCCCCTCTGCGGGTGCCCATGTATACATAGAAGAGAATTAATGATAACTTTTACACTTTACTTGGACTTTATCATTAGTTAGCTTCCATCAGACCTGTTGACCCCTACGCTATCGCCGTAGTAATAACTATGTTTCTAAGCCTAAAGACTACAGCACAACGACGAGCCTTAAAAAAAGAAAAAAAATTCTGTTTTGGGGGTTTGTTTGTACGTTTGATTTAATTTCAGTAAAAAGAAGATTAAATAATTATGAAATTTTAATCAAAAAGTTACCGCATTTTTTTGTGTAAACACCGTAAGCAATCGAATAAGAATAACCGTGATTGGCCCTTGCGGTCTCGATCGCAATAAAAGAACCAGAATAATTTATGGTCTTTTTTAGAGTTGCGTTGTTATAATTTATCTGCCAAAGTGCTTGTCTATGATCTTTTCTCATCCTTAAAAACAAATCGCTGGACTACCTGTACATTTATTTGTGTTAACTTACATAAGCAGTTGAGTGGGTTTCATTACACAAGTTGTATTTTGATTGCACCCCACCCATCTTCCCCCCTCCCCTCCCCTCCGGGGCCGCGCTAACTGCTCCTTGGTGCTTGAAACCAAGCTTTTGAGAGCTGACAACTACGCCGACACTAACCCAGGGGTAAACAAGTCTGACACTAACCCAGGGGTAAACAGGTCTGACACTAACCCAGGGGTAAACAGGTCTGACACTAACCCAGGGGTAAACAGGTCTGACACTAACCCAGGGGTAAACAGGTCTGACACTAACCCAGGGATAAACAGGTCAGGTCTGTAGCTTGTCTAACCTCCATCCTGTGTGTCATAGTTTATCTACATTCCCCGTACTCTAGAGCAGCTGTTCTCTACATTTCCCGTACTCTAGAGCTGCTGTTCTCTACTTTTCCCGTACCCTAGAGCAGCTGTTCTCTACTTTTCACGTACTCTAGAGCAGCTGTTCTCTACTTTTCCAGTACTCTAGAGCAGCTGTTCTCTACATTTCCCGTACTCTAGAGCAGCTGTTCTCTACATTTCCCGTACTCTAGAGCTGCTGTTCTCTACTTTTCCCGTACCCTAGAGCAGCTGTTCTCTACATTTCCCGTACTCTAGAGCAGCTGTTCTCTACATTTCCCGTACTCTAGAGCAGCTGTTCTCTACTTTTTCCGTACTCTAGAGCAGCTGTTCTCTACTTTTCCCGTACTCTAGAGCAGCTGTTCTCTACTTTTCCCGTACTCTAGAGCAGCTGTTCTCTACTTTTTCTGTACTCTAGAGCAGCTGTTCTCTACTTTTTCCGTACTCTAGAGTAGCTGTTCTCTACATTTCCCGTACTCTAGAGCAGCTGTTCTCTACATTTCCCGTACTCTAGAGCAGCTGTTCTAAAACAATGATTGAAATCCTTGACAAACTGCAATCAACGTCCTTAAATGACAGACCACCCTGTACCCCGTGGCGTAGGAGCGGTGGCAGACCGCCCTGTGCCCAGTTTCGTAGGAGCGGTGGCAGACCGTCCTGTGCCCAGTGACGTAGGAGCGGTGGCAGACCGCCCTGTGCCCAGTGGCGTAGGAGCGGTGGCAGACCGCCCTGTTCCCAGTGGCGTAGGAGCGGTGGCAGACCACCCTGTGCCCAGTGGCGTAGGAGTGGTGGCAGACCGCCCTAAGCCCAGTGGCGTAGGAGCGGTAGCAGACCGCTTAGGAGCGGTGGCAGACCGCCCTGTGCCCAGTGGCGTAGGAGCGGTGGCAGACCGCCCTGTTCCCAGTGGCGTAGGAGCGGTGGCAGACCGCCCTGTGCCCAGTGGCGTAGGAGCGGTGGCAGACCGCCCTAAGCCCAGTGGCGTAGGAGCGGTAGCAGACCGCCCTGTGCCCAGTGGCGTAGGAGCGGTGGCAGACCGCACTGTGCCCAGTGGCGTAGGAGCGGTGGCAGACCGCCCTGTGCCCAGTGGCGTAGGAGCGGTGGCAGACCGCCCTGTGCCCAGTGGCGTAGGAGTGGTGGCAGACCGCCCTAAGCCCAGTGGCGTAGGAGCGGTAGCAGACCGCCCTGTGCCCAGTGGCGTAGGAGCGGTGGCAGACAGCCCTGTGCCCAGTGGCGTAGGATCGGTGGCAGACCGCCCTGTGCCCAGTGGCGTAGGAGCGGTGGCAGATTGCCCTGTGCCCAGTGGCGTAGGAGCGGTGGCAGACCGCCCTGTGCCCAATGGCGTAGGAGCGGTGGCAGACGGGTGGCAGTTCGCCTTTGGAGCCACTTTCGTTCCACGATAAAGGAGCTGGGTGTGTTTTCGGCCAAGTGCAACGAAAAGAAAGGTATTTTAGGATGGTTTAAAACTATCAAGGAATACTTTTATTTACCAAGATGACCTTCAATTACTACTGTTTTATTTTACTGAAATAATCAGATTGAGATTAGACTTGATACAGTTCTCTAATAACAAATATCCTGCACGCTTCCAACTCTTGTAACACAATTAAAACAGCTTCTGAAAACATTATTCCCATTAGTGAAATATGATAAATTTTGTTTGTTAAGAAGAATTATTTCTGGGTTGGGGGGGGGGGCAGAGGCGTAGCGGGAGTTTTTCGGACCAGATTCGCGCCCGGGGACAAGATCCATTTTAAAGCGCCCCCTTTTCTTGTTTTCAACTGTCAAACCCATTATTTTCATCAATAAAATAATATGAAAGTGCATTTTGGCGCCCTTAACTAGCTGGGGGGGGG
>CAXITT010000320.1:792110-818952 GCA_964033795.1 Lymnaea stagnalis | reverse complement strand
GCACTACTGCTAGGTGGGGCAGTACTCCTAGGTGGGGCACTCCTCCTAGGTGAGGCAATACTCCTAGGTGAGGCACTACTCCTAGGTGAGGCACTTCTCCTAGGTGAGGCACTACTCCTAGGGGAGGCACTACTCCTAGGTGAGGCACTACTCCTAGGTGAGGCACTACTCCTAGGTGAGGCACTACTACTAGGGAAGGCACTACTCCTAGGTGAGGCACTACACCTAGGGGAGGCCCTACTCCTAGGTGAGGCACTATTCCTAGGTGAGGCACTACTCCTAGCACTATTAACTTGTGAATTATAGATTAGACCTAAGAGACTCTCCCATACAATCTGATTAAGATGAGGGTTCTGCGAATCAAAAAGTTTGAGACTCACTGTAGTGAACAATCGAAATAGTCATATTAGGGAATCGACAATTCAAAGAAAAAAAAAACAGATTTAAAACTCGTTACAAATAATTCTGTAATCAACAACAATTTTGAGGTCAATGCATTTGCAAAGGAAACATTGAACTGAAGACTTGATCTATTTTACGTACATAATTTTAAATAAATTCAATCCGATAGAACTCTTATACCGAAGCGACAACCGTTCCAGCTGATCGAATCTGATGCAGACCGTTGGACTCTCGTCAGTACGCAGCTAAGTGTTTTCTGGTGTAGCCGATCTATTAAAGAGAGGGACGCCCTGCAGTCAATGGCGCTCGTTGGAGCTCGGAAGTGACGTTATTGACTCTTGACTGGGGGGTGTTTCCAGAGACGCAAAAAGGACAGTTAAGTGTTACCAAATAGGTGTTCTCGTGGACGTTATAAGGACAGTCGGGTGTGACCAAATAGGTGTTCTTATGGATGCCATAAGGACAGTTAAGTGGGACCAAATAGGTGTTCTCATGGATGCTATAAAGACAGTTAAATGGGACCAAATAGGGTTTCTCAAGGATGTTATAAGGACCGTCGGGTGTGACCAAATAGGTCTATCCTATTTTAATCTATCCAGAACCATGTTTTTTCGGAATCAAATCCGATTTGTTGCTAACTGGCCGAGCCGCACTCAGGTCGCTAAAGAGCCGCATGCGTGTTTCGAACCGTGATTTTGCCGATCATTCAGCTAGAGAAAATGGACATTTAAAAAATAATAAAAAAATAAGAAAAAACGAATTTAACGGGCGCACACAAATATAGGGTAATAAGGGGAATAAGGGGAATAATAAGGGGTAATGAGGATAATAAGGGGAGTGATAAATGTTAATAAGGGGTAATAAGGGGAATAAGGGGAGAGACTGCAATCAGGTGAGCACAATATAAAATGATTAAAATAGAGTAGGGTTATTATAGTAACGAAATTGTAATAACGAAAGCGTGTGTGTTTTCCTTAATGTGCTACCATTGTAATAAAGTTTCCTGAAAAACAGAGATTTAAAAAAAAAAAAACTTACTTAACCTTTAATTATTTTAAGTTTCACCATTAATTTTCTCTTGTTAATACAACAATAACAAACACACTGCCCCACCCTGTTAGTATTAGCACGCACTATATTTTATTATTTTTTTTCGAGACTCCATAAGAAAGGAAAAAAAAGTCTATGTGAAATGGTAGTTCGATTACTATGTCAAATCAATTTCTTTGGAACTAATTTGTATTGCTCAAATAGTCAATACAGACATATTATTTTTTAATGTAGTTAAAGTATATCTGGAAAAAATTATAGCCATTTTAAAGTTAAAATGATCATCAAATTCAACTGATGTTTAGTCAGATGATTCGATGTTACTATATGTTTAAACATTTAATCAGATGATTCGATGATACTATATTTTTGAACATTTAGTCAGATGATACGATGTTACTATATGTTTGAACATTTACTCAGATGATACGATGTTTATACGTTTGTCAACCTGTTGGTGAGATCATCCTAAATGTGTCAACCTGTTGGTGAGATCATCCTAAATGTGTCAACCTGTTGGTGAGATCATCCTAAATGTGTCAACCTGTTGGTGAGATCATCCTAAATGTGTCAACCTGTTGGTGAGATCATCCTAAATGTGTCAACCTGTTGGTGAGATCATCCTAAATGTGTCAACCTGTTGGTGAGATCATCCTAAATGTGTCAACCTGTTAATGAGATCATCCTAAATGTGTCAACCTGTTGGTGAGATCATCCTAAATGTGTCAACCTGTTGATGAGATCATCCTAAATGTGTCAACCTGTTGGTGAGATCATCCTAAATGTGTCAACCTGTTGATGAGATCATCCTAAATGTGTCAACCTGTTGGTGAGATCATCCTAAATGTGTCAACCTGTTGGTGAGATCATCCTAAATGTGTCAACCTGTTGGTGAGATCATCCTAAATGTGTCATCCTGTTGATGAGATCATCCTAAATGTGTCAACCTGTTGGTGAGATGATCCACCAGCCCTCTGTTAAGTGTGGACGGAAACTTGAAATAATACAGGGAAAACAATGGGCTAAACCATCCAATCGAAATAGTTAATCCTCGATTACTATGTGGTTTCTAGATTACAACTAGACTACATCATTACCCCAGATAAGACGTATTGTGCTACTTAAGTTGTGCAAAGTTGTGCCTAGTTAGGTTGTACTTGCCCAGTTCTATGTGACCAGTCAAAGGTGGTCGAAGATGTCCTCACCGGAGCCTCACCGATAGCCTTGTGAGATTCAACTGCATAGGAAATTATTTGTACGCATAGTTCTTCTCTTACCTTAGGTGTACTAATGTATGCTAACTTACATGCCCCTAAAAATAACAGTTAAAAAGAAGGATTTTATGAGGTGGAGAGGTCCGGAGCTTTTTACTAAGGGCTGCACTGATTAACAACTTGGCCGAATATCGATTAATTAGACCCTGAAGACATAAACATGCTACATTATCTGTCTGACAATAAGATTCTGAAGACATAAATAGGCTAAATTATGTGTCTGACACTAAGACTCCGAAGCTACATAAACAGGCTACATTATATGTCTGACAGTAAGACTCTGAAGACATAAGCAGGCTACATTATGAGTCTGACAGTAAGACTCTAAGGACATTGTTACGCACTGACTTTTATTGTGAGAAATTTATCTCTTATAGATTAAGTTATTTGCTCGTTGAAAACAGTGCCTAACAAAGGGACGATACCATAGAGATATACAATTGCAAAAATACGACACCCAAAACAGTACTTATTACAATTAATACGATTTATTTAAGTATTAATATAATTAGACAAACAAAAGAAATTTAATTAAAATCATCAACTTACATAGTATGAGAAGTCTTTTACCGGTAAACAGTACAATGTGCCAATTTATAATGATGAAAGATGAATGCAAATAAACACATATGAGTTTACAAAGAATAATACACTTGTCTCGTGAAGTTAAAAATATCTATCTGAATCTATCTGAAATATCCGTGAATATCTGAAACCCTTTATTTATATAGTGGGTCTGCCGACGCGTTCAGAAACGCCTTTACTTTTCTAATACAATCGCGAACATTCCACAAAATACTATTGAGAAAAGATTAATTATTTTTAGTTGCTGTCGGCAGTAAACACGGTGAGATGAAAGGAACTAGGCCCCGCCCATCTATGAACGCACCGTCTGCTAGGAATCTAATTTGGGGTCAAGCAAAGTTCACGCACGGAAAAATTGTCCTACATGACATAGTAAACAGGCTACATTATGACTTTGACAGTAAGACTCTGAAGACATAAACAGGCTACATGATGTGTCCGACAGTAACACTCTGAAGACATAAAAAGGCTGCATTTTGAGTCTGACAGTAAGACTCTGAAGACATCAACAGGCTACATTATGAGTCTGGCAGTAAAACTCTGAAGACATCAAAGGCTACATTATGAGTCTGACTGTAAGACTCTAAAGAAATCAACAGGCTACATTATGAGTCTGACTGTAAGACTCTAAAGACATCAACAGGCTACATTATGAGTCTGTCAGTCAGACTCTAAAGACATCAACAGGCTACATTATGAGTCTGTGACTCCCAAACAAACAAGCGATTAAAGGACATCACTGGGGACGCGCGTGTGTTGAGACAACTAACTGAGACGCGTGCGGCAACTGTTTAGAGACATTCTCCTTGAATAAACTTAACAACCTTCATAAAAAATGACAAACACTACAACAACTGAAAACATCTGGCGACACAACACCGGAGTTACGACCAATGTGTAACGGATGATGTCAGTTGGGACATTAGATGACATCTCTTCATACTGGACATCCACGGGGATGTTTGGGTTTTTAAACTTCTTTTCAAATCGATCTCCGTGCACGCGATTTGGGAGAGGGGGTTGGATGCGAAAATATTAAACCAAGTGGCTGGAAAATAAGGGGTTGGCGATACAATATAGGGAGTTGGGATACAATGTTGGGGGTTGGAAAGACAATATTGGGAGATGGGTGGGTTGGGAATACAATTGTAAGGGTAGGAATACAATTTTGGGGGTTGGAGATACAATTTTGGGTGTTGGGAAGACAATATAAGGGGTTGGGGGTTACAAATAGTGGGTTGGGGAGACAATATTTTTGGGTTGCGGAGACAATTTCTGTGTTTAAGAAGATAATAAAGGGTTTGAGGAGACAATGAAGGGGTTGTGGGGGAAATGACGGGGTTGTTGGGGAGATATATTGGGTTGGGGAGACCACAAAAAGTCTTGGAATAACATCATTGATTGACACATAGGAAGAAGCTATAGAGCTTGAAAGGAATATCTCCAAAATATTCAAACGACCAGCGTGGCTTTGTTAACCCTTTATAATCGTATACACGTGTGATAGTTGCTTAAGGGGTTATCACAGTAATGAAGTTAAGATTTAGTTAGGTTATGTTAGTGATGTTTTAGAAATGCTTGTTATATCATGAGGACAATACTATTGATATTGAAAAGAATGGGCATGCGTATCTTCGAATTATTTAGTCGTGTGCATGTCAGAACATGGTCTAAAACAAATGAGAACAGCAGATTACAGATTAGAACCTGGTTCTAAAGAAATTATAACAGATTACATTTAAGAACATCGTCTAAAACAAATTAGAACAGCAGATTGCAGATTACGTTAAGGAATCGATTTATACATTTTTTTACTTACATTGACAGACATATTCATAAATAATTTTGTTAAACCCTTCTATAAATTATGCTAACCAAGTAAATTCATTTGTAATTTTCTTTTGGTGTTGAAAAGATTTGTGTGAGTTAAAAACAGGTATGAAAATGTTGGAGCTTGTGTGATGACGAGTGTGACGGTGATCCAATCCTGTGTGTTGACACAAAGGGGAGGCTATCGATTATTCAAGACGAGATTCCCACGAACATAACTGAAAATGACACTTGGAAAAAAACAAAGTCCCGACTGTTGGAGCAACACTTTGATGGGAAAATATTATGGACAAAGCACAAAATATGTCAGTTCGTTGGCTCTAGTCCGGTCTTAACTAGGGCAGTTTAAACTCAAACTAAAATAAAACGTGTTTAATATTTCAATGACACGTCTGCTTCTATTCATTGTCGAATTTGCGGCGTCAGAGTTTTGCGGTCCACCCCTGGAGGGGGGGGGGGATTATTTTAAGGTGGCATTTTCGGTCAACTTCGTGTAGTTTATAGAGACTAGCTTTATGTTGCTGTGTGTACTCTGTAAAGAATGTGTTCTGACTAATCCAATGTTTATGTAGACATTTTGATGGGGACCGGGGCAAAGGAAGAGACACATTCAAACGGTTGTAATTTGACGCCTGTCAGTGAGAGACACATTCAAACGGTTGTAATTTGACGCCTGTCAGTAAGAGACACATTCAAACGGTTGTAATGTGACGCCTGTCAGTGAGAGACACATTTAAGCGATTGTAAATTGTTGACTGTCAGCGAAAGACACATTCAAACGGTTGTAATTTGATGCCTGTCAGTGAGAGACACATTTAAGCGATTGTAAATTGTTGACTGTCAGCGAAAGACACATTCAAACGGTTGTAATTTGCTGGCTGTCAGTGAGAGACACATTCAAACGGTTGTAATTTGCTGCCTGTCAGTGAGAGACACATTTAAGCGGTTGCAAATTGTTGACTGTCAGTGAGAGACACATTCAAACGGTTGTTATTTGCTGACTGTCAGTGAGTGACACATTCATACGGTTGTAATTTGTTGACTGTCATTGAGAAACACATTCAAAAAATTGTAATTTGTTGACTGTCAGTGAGAGACACAATCACACGGTGGTTATTTGCTGACTGTCAGTGAGAGACACATTCAAAAGTTTTAATGTGTTGCCTGTCAGTGAGAGACACATTCAAACGGTTGTAATTTGTTGACTGTCAGTGAGAGGCAAATTCAAAAAATTGTTATTTGTTGACTTTCATTTTGTCCCTGAATTGGTCGAGCTAATTCCATTTCGGTTAAGTCCATTACAATCTTTGACACTGGCGCTTATGCCCTTTACACAGTCCAATTTCAGACTTGAATAGTTTCTTAGTAATTTGCTCGGGAAATGTCATTTTAATTAACCACTAGTGTCATTTAAGCAAATCTACAGGAAAGACAGGCTACTCTAACTCTGACACCGTGTCATGAGCACTCTAACTCTGAGACCCCGTCACAAATGACTGACAAGTCTGACACTTTGTCATTAGCAAACACCGCAATAAAAGGCTCAATGTGTCCTAGGTTTCTTTTAATTTAATTGGGTTATACTCAAGTTTCAACATCGCAAGGTCTCAGGAGAGGGTGATCGGAGAAACAAAAGTCATTGTAGTATGGATGAGTACATTTAAGTACCTGTTGTATGAATGTGCAAATGTATAATAATAATAATAATCATAACGTTCATTTCAAAAACACGCTTCATCCCCAAAGGCTCGAAGCGCGGTACAAAGTCAACAAAAAACAAATCTATAATTTACCACATTTAAAACAAAAGCAACACTACAAAAACTAATTACAAGCATACAATGGCAAAGCCTTTCTAGCCATTTCAACCATAAACAACACGGCCATTATGCATTAACTGGAAAATAAGGTTGACAATCATCCCAGAAGGTGTTTGCGAAATAGATGTGTCTTTAAATTGGTTTTAAAGGACTCCAGTGTCTGGTTGTTTCTGAGATCGACAGGAAGGGCGTTCCAAATTGTTGGACCAGCAAATGCGAAAGTGCGCTTTCCGTAAGT
The DNA here is from genome assembly GCA_964033795.1 of Lymnaea stagnalis. NCBI lineage: Eukaryota > Metazoa > Mollusca > Gastropoda > Lymnaeidae > Lymnaea > Lymnaea stagnalis. The sequence continues at coordinate 811,753 of CAXITT010000320.1, read as the reverse complement.
CTCAAGGCAAATGTATGTACCTGTTGTATGAATGTGTAATTAATGTAAGCACCTGCTGCATGAATGTTTAAATGTATGCACCTGTTGTATGAATGTGTAAATGTATCCACCTGTTGTATGAATGTGTAAATGTATGCACCTGTTATATGAATTTGTAAATGCTCATACCCAATGTTAACACTGCTACTGTTTCAGATTAATCAAAAATGTTCTTTAAATGGGAATTAAATAGAAATGAAATATCTCATGACTGCATCGTATAAAAATGAAATACCCACTGATTGCAGGGTATAAAATGAGATATCTCACTGATTTCAGGGTATAAACATGAAATAGATCACTGATTGCAGTGTATAAAAATGAAATATCACACTGATTGCAGAGTATAGAAATGAAATCTCAAGAAACACCAATGGGGTATATAAATGACAGTGTACTGAAATTACCTTATCCAACGACAGAGTACAATATAGTACATATAGAAGAGTGCGTTCAAAAAAAATTGGAAGCACAATTTTAACGCGTGAACTGGAAAAAAAAAGATTCGACCAAATTTATGTTCGATCAAATTTCCGTAGATCAATTTTTCCATCGACGAAATTTCTTTCGATCAACTTTCCGGTAACCATCATATATTTGTATATGGAAAATAGTTCGCCAATATCATAGTAGCACATGGCATCAGCATAATGCCGAAAGCAGCACAGTACATAGATCTGCCTATGGCACATAGTAAGTAGCAAAGGGTTAATTTAAAAATGTATCCTTGGCCTAGGCTGCTGGTGTGCGCATAGCAAACTTCCGGTTTACCTTGTAAAAAAGGAAAAGGCAAAGAAGAAAAGCTCGGAAATACATGTTTAAATTAAGCCGTAAATGTAATTAGTAAGTACGAACTGAAAGAGAGCATTTGTTCCATAGATTGCTAAGCTGAGAAAAAAAATTACGACACATAATTCTCGTATCGATGTTTTCATCAATGAAAGGAAATACGTGACAGATGAAAGAATTTCGAAATGAATGGTTAATGATAGATGAATTGAAAATATGAAGAAAATATTATAGAATCTGTCAATATTTGGTTATATTTTTGCCAAAATCTTGTTATGTCTTCATCGGTTTGAAAAAGTACTGTCTGTTTGAACAAGGCATTGCAAACTGTTTTTATCAGGTCAACATGACCTTACCCAGTCCTAACCACTGGAGCTCAGCGGGAAAGCTTCCTACGTCAGACTCTAGCTGCCATCTCATGTTAAATCATGTATTGGGTGTATGAAAGATCTTCATGTCATGCAGTACCATGGTCTCCAACGTGAGGGGGTGGCTTGTGGAGGAGGCCCACTCAGTGCTGCATTTTGTCTATATATTGTCTGGCACTTTTTCTATATATTATGGTGTGGCACTTTTCTATATATTGAGGTGTGGACCTTTTCTATATATTATGGTGTGGCACCTTTTCTATATATTGAGGCGTGGCAGCTTTTCTATATATTATGGTGTGGCACTTTTTCTCTATATTGAGGCGTGGCAGCTTTTCTAAATATTATGGTGTGGCACTTTTTCTATATATTGAGGCGTGGCACATTTTCTATATCTTATGGTGTGGCACTTTTTCTATATATTGAGGCGTGGCACATTTTCTATATATTATGGTGTGGCACTTTTTCTATATATTGTGGCGTGGCAGCTTTTCTATATATTATGGTGTGGCACCTTTTCTATATATTGTGGCGTGGCACCTTTTCTATATATTATGGTGTGGCACTTTTTCTATATATTGAGGCGTGGCAGCTTTTCTATATATTGTGGTGTGGCACCTTTTCTATATATTGTGGCGTGGGAGCTTTTCTATATATTATGGTGTAGCACCTTTTCTATATATTGAGGCGTGGCACCTTTTCTATATATTGTGGTGTGGCACCTTTTCTATATATTGTGGTGTGGCACCTTTTCTATATATTGTGGTGTGGCACCTTTTCTATATATTGTGGCGTGGCACCTTTTCTAAATATTAGTGAGTTTTTTGGAAGCGGGGATAACACAGGAACACTATTAAGTAACGAGCGTAACCAGATGAGCGTGTCTTTATGTTCACTACACGATGTAGACAATTAGTGTCTTAATTTACATTCTACCATGAAGAACGTACACTATATTTTAAATTTCAAAAGAAGTGTATGTTACTAGTACCATCTTTTACCTGCCCTGACATTTGTGAAGTCATCTGATTCCTTGTCGTACGTCGCCTTCCCTCTCTACCTCCACTTTTCAGTTATTTCCCAGACTTTCATCTCCTGAAATTCTACCACTGACGTCCCCCCCACCTTCCTTCCTAATGTTTCCCCCCTTCCATTTGCCCACCCTGATATTTTTAACATTTTTTAAATTCCCCCCATTCTATTATTTCCCCCCTCTATCCACCCATCCTATTATTTTCCCCTCTCTATCCACCCATCTTATCATTTGTCCCCTTCTATCCACCTATCTTATTATTTGTCCCCTTCTATCCACCCATCTTATCATTTGTCCCCTTCTATCCACCCATCTTATTATTTGTCCCCCTTCTATCCACCCATCCTATTATTTGTCCTCCCTCTATCCACCCATCCTATTATTTGTCCCCCTTCTATCCACTCATCCTTTTTTTTGGCCTCCCTCTATCCACCCATCCTATTATTTTTCCCCATTCTATCCGCCCATCCTATTATTTGTCCCCATTCTATCCATTCGATTTGTCCTTATGTTTGTCCCCCTTCCATTCACTTATCCTCCATTAGTGTAGTCCACAGTTCACTGCTGATGAGATCAGACCTAATGTTAGCAGGACCACCCGTCCCCTGGTGAATGTACTTGTCTTGACCACCCATCATTGTTTCTTACTCAGGGATTAAGTTTCTGCTGGGAATTCGCCTGTAATGCACATTCGTAATTATTTGGTGCGCAAAGGTCAATAGTTTTTCAGGATGTCCAGTTAAGTTAGTTTAATTCATACCTTCATGCCCGAGTGTCTGCCCAATGGCCTGTCGGCTATGTATCTGATGGACGTGCATTTAATGGTAGATCTCTAATCTCCTTGAGACTGTCATGGCCGAGCATTTAATGGTAGATCTCTAATCTCCTTGCAACTGTCATGGCCGAGCATTTAATGGTAGATCTCTAATCTCCCTGATTCTATATTCCATTTATAATGATGATCTAATCTATAATTGTTTGTCTGTTTGTTTGTTTTTTTGTTTGTATGTTTGTTTGTTGTGGAGTCAATATTATTTGTTAAGATAAGATATCGATAACCCATCTATCTCGATGGTAGGATGATGAAGTAAAATTTTTGACCTCGTACCTCAAGATCAGGTTGAAAAAGTGTCAATGTTTCAATGTCTCGTCTGTGTGTGAGTTTTCCTACTTGTCCGTGTGTCAATGTTTCCTACTGTGTCAATGTCTACTACCTGTCTGTGTGTCAAAGTCACCTAATTGTCTGTGTGTCAATGTTTCCTACTTGTCTGTGTGTCAATGTTTCGTACTTGTCTGTGTGTCAATGTTTCCTACTTGTCTGTGTGTCCATGTTTCCTACTTGACTGTATGTCCATGTTTCCTACTTGTCTGTGTGTCAATGTTTCCTACTTGTCTGTGTGTCAATGTTTCGTACTTGTCTGTGTGTCAATGTTTCCTACTTGTCTGTGTCTCAATGTTTCATACTTGTCTGTGTGTCAATTTTTCCTACTTGTTTGTGTGTCACTGTTTCGTACTTGTCTGTGTGTCCATGTTTCCTACTTGTCTGTGTGTCAATGTTTCGTACTTGTCTGTGTGTCCAAGTTTCCTACTTGTCTGTGTGTCAATGTTTCCTACTTGTCTGTGTGTCAATGTTCCATACTTGTCTGTGTGTCCTCGTTTCCTACTTGTCTGTGTCTCAATGTTTCGTACTTGTCTGTGTGTCAATTTTTCCTACTTGTTTGTGTGTCAATGTTTCCTACTTGTCTGTGTGTCAATGTTTCGTACTTGTCTGTGTGTCAATGTTTCCTACTTGTCTGTGTGTCAATGTCTACTACTTATTTGTGTGTCACTGTTTCGTACTTGTCTGTGTGCCCATGTTTCCTACTTGTCTGTGTGTCAATGTTTCGTACTTGTCTGTGTGTCCAAGTTTCCTACTTGTCTGTGTGTCAATGTTTCCTACTTGTCTGTGTGTCAATGTTTCCTACTTGTCTGTGTGTCAATGTTTCATACTTGTCTGTGTGTCCTCGTTTCCTACTTGTCTGTGTGTCCATGTTTCCTACTTGTCTGTGTGTCAATGTTTCGTACTTGTCTGTGTGTCCAAGTTTCCTACTTGTCTGTGTGTCAATGTTTCCTACTTGTCTGTGTGTCAATGTTTCCTACTTGTCTGTGTGTCAATGTTTCATACTTGTCTGTGTGTCCTCGTTTCCTACTTGTCTGTGTGTCCATGTTTCCTACTTGTCTGTGTGTCAATGTTTCGTACTTGTCTGTGTGTCCAAGTTTCCTACTTGTCTGTGTGTCAATGTTTCCTACTTGTCTGTGTGTCAATGTTTCCTACTTGTCTGTGTGTCCATGTTTCCTACTTGTCTGTGTGTCAATGTTTCGTACTTGTCTGTGTGTCCAAGTTTCCTACTTGTCTGTGTGTCAATGTTTCCTACTTGTCTGTGTGTCAATGTTTCCTACTTGTCTGTGTGTCCATGTTTCCTATATGTCTGTGTGTCAATGTTTCGTAATTGTCTGTGTGTCAAAGTTTCCTACTTGTCTGCGTGTCCATGTTTCCTACTTGTCTGTGTGTCAATGTTCCGTACTTGTCTGTGTGTCAATGTTTCGTACTTGTCTGTGTGTCCATGTTTACTGCTTGTCTGTGTGTCAATGTTTCCTACTTGTCTGTGTGTCCATTTTTCCTACTTGTCTGTGTGTCAAAGTCACCTAATTATCTGTGTGTCAATGTTTCCTACTTGTCTGTGTGTCAATGTTTCGTACTTGTCTGTGTGTCAATGTTTCGTACTTGTCTGTATGTCTATGTTTCCTACTTGTCTGTGTGTCAATGTTTCGTACTTGTCTGTGTGTCAATGTTTCCTACTTGTCTGTGTGTCAATGTTTCCTACATGTCTGTGTGTCAATGTTTCCTACTTTTATGTGTGTCAATGTCTACTACTTGTCTGTGAGTCAATATTTCCTACTGTGTCAATGTCTACTACTTGTCCTTGTGTCAAAGTCTCCTACTTGTTTGTGTGTCACTGTCTCCTACTTGTGAGTGTGTCAATGTATCCTACTGGTATAAAAACATCATCAAGTAATGGTCAGGCACTCAGCCATCTACGTGATTCTCTTCTTACCGTGATCATTGTGACAATTTATTTCTGTCACCAATAGAGCAATATCATTAAAATGTCACAAGTAGAACAATTACATTAAACATGTCACAAGTAGAACACTATTATTAAATCTGTAAACAGTAGAAGATATCTCCAAGCATGTCTCCATACTTATAAGTTCTGATCTACATTGTAGACTAGGGATTCTAAAAGAATTGGCACGAAGTTCGCCCCCAAACACATGTCTTACTGTGATTACAAAATCAGAGGGTCACAGTGAAATGAATACAAAAAACATTTTAACAACTTTTTAAAAAAGGCTTTCTATCAAAGAAAAGTTGAATCGCTTCAAAAGTATACAATAATTTTACAATTGCATAAAATGCATTATGAAAAGAAAGACTGGTCAGAAGTGTAGATGAGCACTCCATGTAGCCAAAGAAAAAATGTGCAGAAGTGTGGATGAGCACGCCATGTAGCCAAAAGATTCCAACTGAATGTAGACGAAAATTAAAATGTTTGTATCTATTTATTTTTTAATAAATATTTTCTTTTTGATACAATTTTTGCGCAATGCATTTTAAGAAATGTTAAATTATTTTCTTCTTTTTTATCAGTAGATTTTAATTAGCGTCTCGGACAGCTGTACTTAGCACATTCGAAATGTTTCGCAAGATAAGCAGTGTCCCATCTCAAAACGCTTCAATAGAACAGGGGCTCATGGGATTTTGCTTTCAAAGCCACCGTGTCTTGTTCAAAAACGCCACACCGGGTGAACTTGGAAGACAAACTGAGTTATGGAACCTTTACACCACATGGCATGAATGACTTGTTCTGATTGACTTGTTTAGCATTTCCTCCGTCACCCCGCCCACTTCTTTTTTTCTGGTTACAACCAATCACATTGGACTCACTGTTTCTCACTTCCAACCCATTTTGCCTGCATTTTTTCAAAGGGGGGGGGGGGGGTTCCCCTGAAGAAGGCATCTTGCCGACACGTTCGTTGTTTTGTTGCAGTCCTTTTTTTTTTCTTCAGATTTTCACCAACTTTGTTTTCGATTATTTCCTTTCACCTAACTGTATTGGATTATCTACCCTTTGTTACTGATCAACGGTAATTTGATCGAAAGAAATTTCATCGGCGGTAAATTGATCGACTGAAATTTGATCGTACGGAAATTTGGTCGAATCTCTTTTTTCAGTTCACACGTTGAAATTTTCGTCAAATTTCTTTTTGAACGCACTATACTATAAGTAAAAAAAATAATGCGTTCAAAAAGAAATTTGAAGCAAAATTTTAACGTAAAAACTGAAAAAATATTCGTCCGAATTTCCGTTTGTTCAATTATTGTTGATCAATTTACCGTCGACTAAAATACTTTCGATCAAATTTCCGAATACGTTTGTTACCGGTCTCTAGTAGACAGGCAGACACTGATGCAGACAGGCAGACACTGGTATAGACAGACACTGATAAAGACAGGCAGACACTGGTTTAGACAGGCAGACACTGGTGTAGACAGGCAGACACTCGTGTAGACAGGCAGACACTGGTGTAGACAGGCAGACACTGGTATAAACAGGCAGACACTGGTGTAGACAGGCAGACACTGGTATGGACAGACAGACTCTGGTGTAAGACAGGCATACACTGGTGGAGACAGGCATACACTGGTGTAGACAGGCAGACACTGATGTACACAGGCAGACACTGATGCATAAAGCCAGACAATGGTATAGACAGGCAGGCATTGGTGTAAAAGGCAGACACTGGTATAGACAGACAGACACATGTATGGACAGACAGACGCTGATATAGAGAGGCAGGCACTGGTATAGACAGGCAGACACTGGTATAGACAGTCAGACACTGGTATAGACAAGCAGACACTGGTATAGACAGGCAGACACTGGTATAAACATGCTTTACTTGTATAAGAGATACAAAGTCATATTAGAAATAGTTTGTTGTAAGCTGGAGATCACGTTTACTGTTTTTATGACGATAACTAGTGACATTGACATATGGCATGGCGATGTCATGAATGAAAAGGAATGTTGTGAAAATGTGATGGCTTATACAAACATTATGTTGTGATCCAATGAAGTGAAACCTTTTATAGCAGCTAAAAATGATAATTGAATTGTGCTGTGATTTGGGATGTTAAAATCTTTACTCATTCTATTATAAATGTGTTGTGTTTGATTTTGTTGTTCGTCCTCCGCATGCGAAGATGACCATGGCTGGAATCCACGGTGAGCACGACAGGTGGCCTGCCAGTGCTATTTAAATGCAGAGCAATCTCAACAATAATGAGGCCACATGTACCGGCGTTGGATATATATTATTTTTACCACTTTTGTTTTTAGCTCAGACATTGAAAATATATGAATAAATATTTTGTAGGAAGGCATTGAATCTATATGGCATACGTACGTACAATCAATGGCATACGTACGTACAATCATAGGTTTCATAACCACCATTGGCGCTGCAGTTATATGCACATTTGTAGGAATACGATGTGAAGATTTTCGGCAAGGTTCCCATGAGGGAGGTGTCAGAAATTGTTCCTGTCCATCAAGCGCTGACACTGTTCCTATGTGAATAGTGTCAGTGATGTTCCCATTTGACCAGACAATTTAAGGGAACAACTTTATTTGAAAATAAAAACACTTACTGCGGATAGGTCATAGGTCAGTTGTTTGCTATGGTAGGGATGAGTTGTAGGACAGTATTATGTTGTTTTGTAAAAAATTCTAGGTCATCACAATATGGAGTTCTATATGTAGAAGGGCAGTATCATAAACCCATAACTAAATGTCTCTTTAAGACACGCCAGCTTAGCCTTAAACCCCCAAAAACGCTAAAAATGACTCATACAACGCTACATCAATCTCCAATCTCCAATGTCTTGCTGTGAAATTCTCTTTCGCACCCACAATGACAGACGCCGCGTATTGCCGGCATTCAAAAGCTTGCATCTAAAAGCCACACCGCGCGCTCACCAGATGTTACACAGCACGAGCTCCGAGTCCATCTGACCAGTTCCCCGGGCGGTTTTCTGTTTGTCACTCATATTTGATTAAAAGTGCTTGCGATTTGTTAATGAGGAAATGAACACCGCGAGGGTGACGATTCTCACCTGATGCCGCCCCACGGGCCAGACAAATAAATAATAGAAATATTTACCTGACAAAACACTGCCAGCGATGATGATGAATGGACAGGCATGTGGGATACATTTGATGCAAATGTAATCATACATACCTCCATTGCAGCTGTATCTTACACAAAAGTTAAAAGTACACGGGAATAATTGTGACCATAGCTATGACGTTTAAGCATTCGGGAATAAGTTATATAAATATTATTTAATCAGCAACTTATTTTTATAATCTGCGACTTACAATTGACAGTGATTTCATAGCAACAAGAATTGTGATGAAGTTTAAGAAGTTCTCTTGCCTCTGCAGTCAAGCAAGGTGTAAGGCGTAAAGTATAGCCTAGGAAAACAAGCTGTTAGGGTATAACTATGAGAGCTTGGTGTCTAGTGTAAGAGTATAACTATGAGAGCTTGGTGTCTAGAGTAACAGTATAACTATGAGAGCTTGGTGTCTAGTGTAAGAGAATAACTATGAGAGCTTGGTGTCTAGAGCAAAAGGATAACTATGAGAGCTTGGTGTCTAGAGTAAGAGAATAACTATGAGAGCTTGGTGTCTAGTGTAAAGCAATAGCTATGAGAGCTTGGTGTCTAGTCTAAGAGTATAACTATGTGTAAGCACACAGTATAGAATTCCACGATCTTTGTTGTTGTTAAGAAAAATTGTCTACAAAAAAACGACCAGCTCAGGATGAATAAAGAGAAATCTCTCATTTCAACATCTGTTGTTCATTAGAATGTGAACACCACCCCCGCAAGAGATGGACCCCAAGTCGCTCATTGCCCACTGCGGCAGTGATGGAGGCTGCTTATCCCACCAGAACAACTCAGACAATGTTCCCTTACAAACGTGTATGGTAGATTTAATTGGCCGTAACAGCGGATTCATATTTTACTGCTTGCAAAACATGGCGGTTCTCAAATAGTCTCATCTCTGAACCACATTTGATGCAATTTATTTCAAGTTATTTCAAGAGGACGGCAAGAGTAAAATAACTTTATGACGGCTAGAGTAAAATGAGTTTATGGCTGCTAGAGTAATATGACTTTATGACGGCTAGAGTAATATGACTTTATGACGGCTAGAGTAATATGACTTTATGACGGCTAGAGTATTATGAATTTATGACGGCTAGAGTAAAATAATTTTATGACAGCTAGAATAATATGACTTTATGACGGCTAGTGTAATATGACTTTATGACAGCTAGAGTAAAAATACTTTATGACGGCTAGATTAATATGACTTTATGACGGCTAGAGAAATATGACTTTATGACTGCCAGAATAATATGACTTATAACGGCTAGAATAATATGACTTATAACGGCTAGAGTAAAATAACCCTATGACGGCTAGAGTAATATGACTGTATGACGGCTAGAGTAATATAACTTTATTACGGGTAGAGTAATATGACTTTATGACGGCTAGAGTAATATGACTTTATGAAGGTTAGAGTAATATGACTTTATGACAGCTAGAGTAATGTGACTTTATGACGGTATGAGTAATATGACTTTATGACGGCTAGAGTAAAATAACTTTATGACTGCTAGAGTAAAATAACTTTATGACTGCTAGAGTAAAATGACTTTATGGCGGCTAGAGTAATGTGACTTTATGACGGCTAGAGTAATATGACTTTATGACGGCTGGAGTAAAATGACTTCATGACTTTCCCTCCACTCAAACACAAAATCGCACAACATGCAAAATATGCGCACAAAAAAAGATCTTCCAACGACCTTTAAAAATTCCCGCATGAAAATGAGACCCTCAAAATGAGACTTCCTGGTCAAACTTTAAATTGCAGATTCGTGTTATATGGCATGTAATGATGTACTTTTAAATCAGACATCAGTCAACAATGCACAAATGAATCAAACACCAAACTGGTTCTAAATGATTTCTTTGAGTTCATCATTTCACCCGGGGGCCGACTCACAGAATATCCCTCTCAAGCCTATGTGGTGTCACACGGCCCACATCCCAATGGGTTGGGAATCCTTGCACTTGAAACTTAATTACACCAGACTGTTCGCGTGTCAAATTACATATTATAAATTGGGTGGTGTTTTTTTTAGTTCCTTTATTAGCGTACCTGTAGTCATCTATAAATATTTATTGCGTTTCAAGTCAAAACAAGATATTCTAAGATGTCAGAAACGTTAGCAGTTAAATAGTTCATGAAGTATTCGAAACCAGAATAAACTATTTATAAAAATTGCGAACTCATTTAAACGGTAGAGTTTTGGTGTTGTTTTTTTTTTATTACAATTTGACATATCTGACTTTTACGTACCGGTAACAAGAATAATATTTCTAGAGTTAAGCATTGGAAAATGAAGCAACCAGAGGCAATTTATCAACCTCTCAACAGAAAATTTAACATCGTTCTTCATTCATTAAAAGATAGTTAAATTCAAGTAATGATCAAAGTTATTCCCTTTTAAAATTTCAATTCATTCTCTATTAAATTTTAAATAGAATTAGATTCAGTTCTATCTCGTCATCCTGTGATTAGAAAAGTCCCGGTATCCCGTGATAAGAAAAGTCCCGGAATCCCGTGATAAGAAAAGTCCCGGCATCCAGTCACGGCATCCCGTGATAAGAAAAGTCCCGGCATCAAGTCCCGGCATCCCGTGATAAGTAATGTCCCGGCATCCCGTGATAAGAAAAGTCCTGGCATCCAGCGATAAGAAAAGTCCCGGAATCCTGTGATAAGAAAAGTCTCGGCATCCCGCGATAAGAAAAGTCCCGGGCATCCCGTGATAAGAAAAGTCCCGGGATCCCGTGATAAGTAAAGTCCCGGGATCCCGTGATAAGAAAAGTCCCGGTATTGAGAAACATTAGGTGGGACACAGGAGTAATAATTTGGGTGATTTGGGGTTACAGGGGCAAGAATAGCTGTTACAGTGGCAAGAATAGCTGTTCCGGTTGGTCTCATGGCTATAAAATTTCTGTTTTCCCGACCCCTCCCCCCCAACTGCATGTATCCTTTTTTTTTTTTTTACACATCGCAAGTTCGGGCCCCTTGAATATCCGAGGCCCCTTAAAGCCACTGGTTTTGCAGGCCCAACGCGTCGGCTCTGATCATAAAAAAAATAACGCTATAAAACTAACAGATCCAGTCAGTGGCGTAGCGAAGGGGCTGGGGGATACGGACCGCACCGGGTGACACCATCTTAGAGGGGGTCGACACCAAATTGAAAAATTGCATATTTACAGAGCACACACTGCTCATTCTAACCGAATTTCACACAAGGATAACTGACCACAGGTACATTTTCCACAAATGTTACCAATCCAATGCGTGCTTTATTAAGGGTTGATGCGTCATGATTGAGGCGAACTTATAATTAAGGTCAGAAAAACATCGTTTTGACCATGATTCACACGCCGATTGAAGTGTTCGGTAACTTTCGTAAGTGACAGGAAGCTATTTATCTAAATTCTGAGAAATAAAGCTTTCCATTGATACCAAACTACTGTGTGGTCTGTCCATTTCAAGTACATGTCACGGCTCTTAAATACAATTACCTTCTGACCTTCATTTGTGCTTTTGTTCTTGTCATTGTTATACTGTGGACTTATTTTAACAAGGAGAAATCATTCGTAGAAATCGGGGGCAGCGGGGGGGAGGGGGGGGGCGACACCATGAATTAACAGCACTGCGTGACACAAACCCTAGCCACGCCACTGGATCCAGCCGACTGCAGCATTAAACTTCAGAAATCTACAACTTGTATAGCCACGGCAATTCGACCTGTAAAATAGGCACACCTCAACAATGAGATTAACTTCACTAATCAACCGTGCAAGAAAGGGAAGAACAAAAAAAGATGGGGGGGGGGGGGAATTTACGACTATTCAAACTAAAAAGTAACACTTTGCAGAAAAAGGAATATTGAAGAAAGGTTGGGGGGGGGGTAATTTACGACTATTCAAACTGAAAAGTTACACTTAAGGGAAGAGGTTGCTATACGTTTTTGAGTCGCGGCGCCCTTGCTGCATCCGGGTTTTGTCTTCCTGAACCCCCTAGGTCGAATTCTAACAAGTGCACTGCGAGATTATCGAATTTTTATGATTTTTTTCCCCTTCATGACGTCAATGTATAAGGAAACCGAGGTTCCCCCGGGGCGCTTCGGCGCACAGTTTGGGGAGCCCCCGGCAAAAGACCTGAAAATAGTTCCGAAATGAGATAAATGGCACCAATGTGGAACATGTCATAAAACATTTCTTTCAGTTAAAATACATTTATTATATTCGTCACTGTCATGTTTGGTTATTCCGTATGTAGACAGCAAACGTTGTGTGTGTTTTGTGATAGCGTTTGGCGTGTGTCAAAATGGTCACCGATCTCACCTTTATTATATCTAACACTGCATACAATGCATATGAATTCTCTGGACCATCTCATTTTCTTACACTGGTTGCGAATTCATCATCTCTCATTTCTTATCAGTTAAAATGGACAGCAATTAGTGTTCTCTCTAAGATTTGTTGCTTCGTGTGCAAAATCATACAGTTGTGTGCTAAGTTTTACAGAATCAATTTTTTTTTTTGTGCAAAATTTTACAGCCCAGATACACAAGCACACACTTACATGGAAATGTGCTGCGCGGAAACTCAAAACTGCTGCGCGGCGTCTGTGAGATGGCTGCGCAGCCGCGCAGCTCAAACGGAACATTGATAGCAATTATTTCAATTTCAAACGTTAAAATGTAATTCTTCTGGGGTATGATGTCATTATGATTGCTATGCTGATTGCGAGCAGATGATTAGTTATTTTTTTCAAATTGACGTCACTAATGACATAATGACATACTAATGACATACAGGGGGTGAGGGGGTATGATATTGCAGTCAATATTTTTTGCATGTATTAAAAACTTAAAAAGGAATACGCCTCTCTTGGTAATTCAGTGAAAGCCTGTGCTAGACGTCAGTGATTGGCTTATTAAAACGTCATTGATTGGTTGATTCAAAGTTCACCGATAGGGTGATACAAATGATTGGCTAATGTTAAGGTCACTGATTTGCTAATGAGGAGGTCACTGAGTGGCTAATGTAGAGGTCTCCAGGTTTAACTCTACTTTTTTTTTAAAATCATTTTATATAATGTAGGGGTCACTGGTTGTATAATGTTGACGTAATTACGAAAGAATATCCAGAATCATGTCTCCCAATGTTTCTGTGTGTTCCGTTTTATAAATGCCTCCAACAATTATTATTTGTGTCCTTTATTTACACGTGTCCTAATGTTTATGTATGGCCCAATATGTAAGTGTGTCTCAATATTTCAGTGTGTCCCAATATTTAAATTTGTCCCAATGTTTTAGTGTGTCCTAATGTTTATGTATGGCCCAATATCTATCTGTTTCACTGTATTTCAGTGTGTCCTAAGGTTTTAATGCGTCCCAAAGGTTATGTGTGTTCCCATGTTTATGTTAGACCCAATGTTTATGTGTGTCCAAATGTTTATGTGTGTCTAAATGTTTATGTGTGTCCAAATGTTTATGTTAGTCCAAATTTGTATGTATGACTCAATTGTATGTGTGTCCCAATGTTTACGTGTGTCCCAATGTTTACGTGTGTCCCAATGTTTACGTGTGTCCCAGATGTTTACGTGTGTCCCAATGTTTATGTGTCCCCCAATGTTAACGTGTGTCTCAAATGTTTAAGTGTGTCCCAATGTTTACGTGTGTCCCAATGTTTACGTGTGTCCCAATGTTTACGAGTGTCCCAAATGTTTACGTGTGTCCCAATGTTTACGTGTGTCCCAATGTTTACGAGTGTCCCAAATGTTTACGTGTGTCCCAATGTTTACGTGTGTCCCAATGTTTACGTGTGTCCCAATGTTTACGTGTGTCCCAATTTTTACGTGTGTCCCAATGTTTACGTGTGTCCCAATGATTACGAGTGTCCCAAATGTTTACGTGTGTCCCAATGTTTACGTGTGTCCCAATGTTTACGTGTGTCCCAATGTTTACGTGTGTCCCAATGTTTATGAGTGTCCCAAATGTTTTCGTGTGTCCCAATGTTTACGTGTGTCCCAATGTTTATGTGTGTCCCAATGTTTCCGTGTGTCCCAATGTTTCCGTGTGTCCCAATGTTTCCGTGTGTCCCAATGTTTCCGTGTGTCCCAATGTTTACGTGTGTCCCAATGTTTACGTGTGTCCCAATGTTTACGAGTATCCCAATGTTTACATGTGTCCCAATGTTTACGAGTGTCCCAAATGTTTACGTGTGTCCCAATGTTTACGTGTGTCCCAATGTTTACGAGTGTCCCAAATGTTTATGTGTGTCCCAATGTTTACTAGTGTCCCAATGTTAACGTGTGTCCCAATGTTTACGTGTGTCCCAATGTTTGCGTGTGTCCCAATGTTTGCGTGTGTCCAGCATTTTTACAAAGCATGTGATCCGCCTCACCAACCTATTAATTACCCAAGGAAAGACAATCCACTTTCATGAAGGCTTCGTTCGCAATAAACTATCTACTTAGACGTTGTTGTAGACAAAGAATTATCTATTGGGATGCTTGCCGGTATTCTTGTTGTGAATGGTGTCCCTTCATTAGATGTAGGGGAGACAAATGAACGACTCGATCGATTAATTCAGTTGGCCATTCTTTGACGCGTCTTTCTTATTTCAATGCTTTAATTATTTTATTTTCATTGGGGCAGGGAGTGGGGGGGGGGAGCGAGAAATGGAGACAAAGATTTATCGGCCAGGTCTAATTAAATGCTTGGTACGGGAAACAGCTAAACGAGATTGACATTTTCATTATTGGGTAGATACAAGCGTTGGGAGAAGATGTCCAGGAATAGCCAGTGAAAGGTTGTTATTTAAATAAACAAAACAAAAAAAAGCTCTTTGACTCATTAATCGATTTGGTGAAATGTTGTATTTGGAAGATAAATAATAGAAAAGACTGATCAATCTACTGTTTATCCAACTACTGCCGTATGTTGAGTAAGATTTGATCAGACTATTGCCATATTTTGTTTTAAATGTGGTAAATTATAGATATGTTTTTTGTTGACTTTGTACCGCGCTTCGAGCCTTTGGGGATGAAGCGTGTTTTTGAAATGAATTTTATTATTATTATAATTATATGTTAAACAAGATTTGATCAGACCATTGCCATATGCTAAACAAGATTTAATCCGACTATTGCGATGTTTAACAAGATTTGATCCGACCATTGCCATATGTTAAATAATATTGGAACAGACTATTGCCATATGTTAAACAAGATTTGATCTGCAATGACTTTTGCAACACACCAGACAGGAGAACCAATGCAACGTTTAATAATGACGCATCAAAATAATTGAGAAGAAATCTTGAATCCTGCCCAAAATGTCCGAGTACTTTTATTGATTCTTTAAGACAGTCTTAGATTTCCCTTTGTTTGGCTTCTTACACCGTATACCAAGGCCGGGGATTGCCTGCCTTCTTCATTAGAACCGTTCTGTGGGAACATTTCCACAAGCTGTCTGTGGGTTACACACTTGTATCTATAATATAACGCAGTAGGTAGTGTGTCCGTCATCGGTATAGACATTTGGTAATGAGAGTATTTGGTGTATAGATTAATTGTGTAACTGTCGCTATATAGTTTGTTTTGGTAACGATTTTTTGGGAATGAGTGATGATGTGTTTCTTATCGATAATATTCTTAGTTATCCTTGGACACACTAAAGGGTTAACTTAAATACGTATGTGACTCTTCAAGTCAAATATGGGCATACAGACTGATATAGGGAAGTACACTTTATATAAAGAGACATGACCTCCTACAGGCAAACACAATTTATTCAGAACAATAATAATCTATTTGTAAAATTTCATGTGTAAAAAAAAAAAAATATTTACATTTTTTTTAAATGTGTAAATCTACATTATTCCACCCCTTTATCTATTGTATTACGACTAAATTTAGCCCGATGGCTCCATTTCTCTTATTCCCAAGAGTTAATATAATAGGGACTGCGCTCAAGCCGTGCAAATTACCGTACATTAATTGTGGAACAAGTCAAGTTTAGGCTTCAACAAAATAAAAAGAGACCGACAATTAAAGGGGCGTTTCAACTAAAAGCCTACTTCGGCAGACAAGAAAAAGCAAGAATCAATAAATAGATTGAAATTTAAATTTAAAACTTATGTGTTCTAAGATTGTGATCAAAATGCAATTCTCAATGTGTCTGCCTGGAAACTGAATCGCTCTGTTAGGAGCGGAATTTACGTTATTTAAAATCCAAAATCTGCGCCCCACAAAATGTAAATATTAGTTATGGGGATTTTAATAGTTTTTAAGACAAAAGAATTAGAATGGAAATTGGAAGGGGAGGGGTGAGGATTTAAGGGTAGTATTTAAGATTTACTAGTAGGAGAGTATTTGATACCATATGGTGATATGATGCCAGCTAAGAGATTATTCGATTGATTCCATATGTTGATATGGTGCCAGCTAAGAGAGTATTTGATTAATTCCACGTGTTGATATGGTGCCATCTAAGCGAGTATTCGATTGATTCCATATGTTGAAATGGTGCCAGCTAAGAGAATATTCGATTGATTCCACATGTTGAAATGGTGCCAGCTAAGAGAGTATTCGATTGATTCCACATGTTGAAATGGTGCCAGCTAAGAGAGTATTTGATTGATTCCACATGTTGAAATGGTGCCAGCTAAGAGAGTATTCGATTGATTCCACATGTTGATATGGTGCCAGCTAAGAGAGTATTTGATTGATTCCACATGTTGAAATGGTGCCAGCTAAGAGAGTATTTGATTGATTCCATATGTTGAAATGGTGCCAGCTAAGAGAGTATTCGATTGATTCCACATGTTGAAATGGTGCCAGCTAAGAGAGTATTTGATTGATTCCACATGTTGAAATGGTGCCAGCTAAGAGAGTATTCGATTGATTCCACATGTTGATATGGTGCCAGCTAAGAGAGTATTTGATTGATTCCACATGTTGAAATGGTGCCAGCTAAGAGAGTATTTGATTGATTCCATATGTTGAAATGGTGCCAGCTAAGAGAGTATTCGATTGATTCCACATGTTGAAATGGTGCCAGCTAAGAGAGTATTCGATTGATTCCACATGTTGAAATGGTGCCAGCTAAGAGAGTATTCGATTGATTCCACATGTTGAAATGGTGCCAGCTAAGAGAGTATTCGATTGATTCCACATGTTGAAATGGTGCCAGCTAAGAGAGTATTTGATTGATTCCATATGTTGATATGGTGCCAGCTAAGAGAGTATTTGATTGATTCCACTTGTTGATATGGTGCCAGCTAAGAGAGTATTTGATTAATTCCACGTGTTGATATGGTGCCAGCTAAGAGAGTATTTGATTGATTCCATATGTTGATATGGTGCCAGCTAAGAGAGTATTTGATTGATTCCACATGTTGAAATGGTGCCAGCTAAGAGAGTATTTGATTGATTCCACATGTTGATATGGTGCCAGCTAAGAGAGTATTTGATTGATTCCACATGTTGATATGGTGCCAGCTAAGAGAGTATTTGATTGATTCCATATGTTGATACGGTGCCAGCTAAGAGAGTATTCGATTGATTCCACATGTTGATATGGTGCCAGCTAAGAGAGTATTTAATTAATTCCACATGTTGATATGGTGCCAGCTAAGAGAGTATTCGATTGATTCCACATGTTGATATGGTGCCAGCTAAGAGAGTATTTGATTGATTCCATATGTTGATACGGTGTCAGCTAAGAGAGTATTCGATTGATTCCACATGTTGATATGGTGCCAGCTAAGAGAGTATTTAATTAATTCCACATGTTGATATGGTGCCAGCTAAGAGAGTATTCGATTGATTCCACATGTTGAAATGGTGCCAGCTAAGAGAGTATTCGATTGATTCCACATGTTTATATGGTGCCAGCTAAGAGAGTATTTGATTGATTCCACATGTTGATATGGTGCCAGCTAAGAGAGTATTCGATTGATTCCACATGTTGATATGGTGCCAGCTAAGAGAGTATTTGATTGATTCCACATGTTGATATGGTGCCAGCTAAGAGAGTATTTGATTGATTCCACATGTTGATATGGTGCCAGCTAAGAGAGTATTTGATTGATTCCACATGTTGATACGGTGCCAGCTAAGAGAGTATTCGATTGATTCCATATGTTGATATGGTGCCAGCTAAGAGAGTATTCGATTGATTCCACATGTTGATACGGTGCCAGCTAAGAGAGTATTTGATTGATTCCACATGTTGATATGGTGCCAGCTAAGAGAGTATTCGATTGATTCCACATGTTGATATGGTGCCAGCTAAGAGAGTATTTGATTGATTCCACATGTTGATATGGTGCCAGCTAAGAGAGTATTTGATTGATTCCATATGTTGATATGGTGCCAGCTAAGAGAGTATTTGATTGATTCCACATGTTGATATGGTGCCAGCTAAGAGAGTATTTGATTGATTCCACATGTTGATACGGTGCCAGCTAAGAGAGTATTTGATTGATTCCACATGTTGATATGGTGCCAGCTAAGAGAGTATTCGATTGATTCCACATGTTGATACGGTGCCAGCTAAGAGAGTATTTGATTGATTCCACATGTTGATATGGTGCCAGCTAAGAGAGTATTCGATTGATTCCACATGTTGATATGGTGCCAGCTAAGATAGTATTTGATTGATTCCACATGTTGAAATGATGCCAGCTAAGAGAGTATTCGATTGATTCCATATGTTGATACGGTGCCAGCTAAGAGAGTATTTGATTGATTCCACATGTTGAAATGATGCCAGCTAAGAGAGTATTCGATTGATTCCACATGTTGATGCGGTGCCAGCTAAGAGAGTATTCGATTGATTCCACATGTTGATACGGTGCCAGCTAAGAGAGTATTCGATTGATTGCACATGTTGATACGGTGCCAGCTAAGAGAGTATTTGATTGATTCCATATGTTGATATGGTGCCAGCTAAGAGAGTATTCGATTGATTCCATATGTTGATACGGTGCCAGCTAAGAGAGTATTTGATTGATTCCATATGTTGATATGGTGCCAGCTAAGAGAGTATTTGATTGATTCCATATGTTGATACGGTGCCAGCTAAGAGAGTATTTGATTGATTCCACATGTTGATACGGTGCCAGCTAAGAGAGTATT
>CAXITT010000320.1:737175-790282 GCA_964033795.1 Lymnaea stagnalis | reverse complement strand
TATTAAAGTAAAGAGAAAATAAAGAGAAAGTAACTAAGCTGATGTCCTGTCCGTTCGTTCACCATACAATTACGATACAGTAAATTAAAACTACATTAAAACCTTACTAAAAAAATGTTGCCCCCCCCCCCTGGAAAGTTAATCGATTTTTTTTGCACCCCCCCCCCCCCATAGAAAGTTTTCTGCGGGCGCCCTTGCCCACATCCCAATTAATCTAAACACAATCTCTTATAATACGACCAAAGCTAGACACACAGTTCCAGTTTACAAACAGCATTACACAAGCAGGAAACGCCAGGTAAACATCCTCAATTAAATTTTAAACTTAATTACGGACCGGTCAACAAACCCGATGCCATTCCTGCGGTCTTGTTAATGTTCCGTATAAGGTTCGGCCATTCAATTCAATTCAATTCCAGCTCTAAATGTTTTGGTATGGCGTCGGCAGGGGGGGGGGGAAATAATTGCATTTTCAGCCCTGGGGGGGGGGGGGATAAATTGGTCTTCGGTTAACGCAGCGGGCATTATTGTCATCCGATAACTCTGGGTTGATTTTCATGATTTAACTAAATGAATTCCCTGGAGTTGCTGGCCCTTAGTTTCAAATATTTCCCATCATCAAAGCTTGATGCGCATGTGATTTCATTCAGGTGCGGCTGAAACGTATCGTCCAGTGCTTGCTTAACCAGCCGTAAACAGAAAGGGGTCAAGGTTATTGTTGAGGGCGTACTGCTAAGTTTCTGGCCAACCGCATCAAACACGGTTTATAGCTCACTGGCGTTCGACTCCGCTGTTTGATACCGCATAATGAGATGGCGGAACCTCCAGGTTTACTTAAATGATCTTGGTAGATGACTGAAAACATTGATAATTTTCGCCCAAGATGGCCGAGCGTCTCCATCACTTTCGGCCGAAACCGAAAATAAAACGAAAGTTAACTTTTCTGTTTCGACTGAAGCCGAGACTACGTCGAATGTGATCATGTGGCAACTTTCGGCACCGAAACCGAAGCCGAAATTCGGTCGGTCTCTAAATTAGCTTCACGCCTACATACCACGGAGACAATTAGCTTTACTTGTACATAACACGACTACAACTAGCTTTACGTGTTCATAGCATGGAAGCTATTATTTTTACGGTCATGTTACCAAGAATTGTTGGCGTTTAAAAAAAATTAAATTTACGTTTGTTAGCTTTCGAGTATTGAGACAAAAAATTTAAATATTATAAATTGTTTCAAGATTCGAGTCAAGTAAAAATTGGAATTTAAATGCTGAGACCTAAAAAGGACAAGGGCATTCCAACTCTATAAATTATCTCAAATTCCAAGTTTCGCACACCGAAGAAGATTTGAACCCAATTCCACTCGGCCTGAAATATTCATGTTGCGAGCACGTGGCAGGTTTAACCCCCCCCCCACCCGCCTTCTGTCCCCTTGGTAGTCCACGTTTGCTGAGTTTTTAAAAAAAAATCAAATTAAAATATTTTTAAAACTTTTTCAGAAAGTTTGGAGACGCCAGGCTGGCTCTAATCTTGCTTTAGTCCAGCGATCCGTGATGTCTGGATGGCGAGTCTTTCGTGGAAGCGGATGGGTGGATCGTCTCTAAAGGGGGATTCTGGGTAAAAACTGGTCGAAGATGGTCAGGGATTAAAGTAGCAAAATATGCATGCGTCCATTTGAATTGATGTCCATACTGCATCCGATGTCTCATTCAGATAATAACGAATGAAGTGCACTGCCGATCTTGGCAGACATAGATAAAATACAGTTAGATATTTAAAATACATTGTCCCATAAGCAAATAAATATGTTGAAGCCTCTTAAGGTTTTAGTAAGGTATTTCAAGATTTATAAAGATTTTATTTGATAATTATTCAAAGGCATTTACAGCAAACACCACCATTACAAAAAATAAAATTCTCAATAAGTAAAATGCTAAAAAAATAGTCTTCTGAATAAGTAGTCTTCTTAATATGAAGTCTTCTCAATAAGTGTTCCTCACAATAAGTAGTGGTCTCAATAAGTAGTCTTCCCAATAAGTATTCTTCTTAATAAGTAGTCTTCCCAATAAGTAGTGGTCTCAATAAGTAGTCTTCCCAATAAGTATTCTTCTCAATAAGTAGTCTTCCCAATAAGTATTCTTCTCAATAAGTAGTCTTCCCAATAAGTATTCTTCTCAATAAGTAGTCTTCCCAATAAGTATTCTTCTCAATAAGTAGTCTTCCCAATAAGTATTCTTCTCAATAAGTAGTCTTCCCAATAAGTATTCTTCTCAATAAGTAGTCTTCCCAATAAGTATTCTTCTCAATAAGTAGTCTTCCCAATAAGTAGTCTTCCCAATAAGTAGTCTTCTCAATAAGTACAACTGCCTTCTCATGTGCATCTATTCTTTGTTCATTGTTTACTTACCCTGTTCTGGGTGTGTATATTTGACTACAATGTCAGTCTTGCATGTCTCCGAAATATTGGTTTGCACCCCACTTTTTAACATTTTATAATATGTACATTTACACATCTGTACATGTTTGCTGTGCGTACACTACTTCAAATACAAATGTCCATGGTGTGTACGTATACACATCTGTCACAAGGTCACTGAAATGTTTTGTACTTGGATGCCCACACAGTGTGGCGTGCACTTTAATCGCCATGGGGCACCTGAACACCAATCACAGCCTTAGCTAGTGACAACCAAATTCTTCTTAAGCCATACTTAGACGGACACTACCGGAAGTCAGTGACATTAGCTGGCCGTTGGACAGTGAAGGACCGTTGGACAGATGCTTAGGACAAAAATAAGTTATTTCGCCTACACTTTTTATGCATGCTTTTATGTAACAAACACTAAAATTATTGTGAGAAAATCAAATTAAGAATATGTGAAATTTTTACAATTGCCATGGTGATATTTAACAGAGTAAACTTTCCCCGGTCTCATCCCATTTCAACGGAGATAAAAAAAACAAAGAGACATCAGATGTTTCCATCACGGCAAGGATTTCCTGGACCAACACACCAGCGAGAGCTAGAAAGGAAAACAAATTAACTCAGCTTTTCGGCAAAATATAATCATAGGGAATTAACAATGCAAATACTCTCTTGCTCGCGATCCTCAATTTCCCTGTATCTCTTTTTTCATTTGTTATATGTTACGTAATATTTCCAAAATATTTTTGTCCATGAAAATCTTATTTTTCCACATTAGTAATCCATTCTTTTACTTCCTGTAATCTTGGTTTTGAAAAACCCACCTTCCAGGCAATAACATTAAGTGAAAACACTTAAGTTTTTGAACTAATTTCTATTTCTTGTTGTTTCTTCATTTTTCCTGTCCGCTGAGGAAGACTGTGAGCCGAATCTTTCGTCATTTATCGTCCTGTCTTTCTACTTCAAGCTGCACAGGCCTTGTTCCACATACCTTGTCCTGCCACAGGCCTTGTTCCACATACCTAGTCCTGCCACAGGCCTTGTTCCACATACCTTGTCCTGCCACAGGCCTTGTTCCACATACCTTGTCCTGCCACAGGCCTTGTTCCACATACATTGTCCTGCCACAGGCCTTGTTCCACATACCTTGTCCTGCCACAGGCCTTGTTCCACATACATTGTCCTGCCACAGGCCTTGTTCCACATACATTGTCCTGCCACAGGCCTTGTTCCACATACCTTGTCCTGCCACAGGCCTTGTTCCACATACCTGGTCCTGCAACAGGCCTTGTTCCACATACCTGGTCCTGCCACAGGCCTTGTTCCACATACCTTGTCCTGCCACAGGCCTTGTTCCACATACCTTGTCCTGCCACAGGCCTTGTTCCACATACCTTGTCCTGCCACAGGCCTTGTTCGACATACCTTGTCCTGCCACAGGCCTTGTTCCACATACCTTGTCCTGCCACAGGCCTTGTTCCACATACCTGGTCCTGCCACAGGCCTTGTTCCACATACCTTGTCCTGCCACTTGCCTTGTTCGACATACCTTGTCCTGCCATGGCCTTGTTCCACATACCTGGTCCTGCCACAGGCCTTGTGCCACTAATATCTGTCATAGGTGAACCACTTTTAAAATATAAACTAATTTCTATGACTAAACTTGTCCACTCAGTTGCTTGATGTTGCTGACACTTTCTCAATGGCGAGGGATGTACGACTAGAGTGATGTGACATCGGGATTCATTATGACTATTATAACACATTAATATTAGATGTGTGCACACTCCAGCGCTCCACGGACAGATCGATAAATAATTTAACCTTGAAGAGCTGATTGATATCGACAGTTACTGCCAGCTCTGGGAGTCATTTACGTAACTTAAAGTAATACCGTAAAACATCTTAATTCAACACCTAATTAATCAGGGACCAGTTACAGTAAGCATCTTAATTAAACACTATATTAATCAGGGACCAGTTACAGTAAACATCTTAATTCAACACCTAAGTAATCAGGGACCACTTGCAGTAAACATCTTAATTCAACATAAAATAAACCAGCGGCCAGTTACTGTAAACATTTTAAATCTTAATTAAACACCAAATAAACCAAATCTGTCGTAGATCGGCTGTAACGTGTTTTTAAAGCCGACTGACCAAGTAGCAGAATGGATGGGGATCACTTCAACCGGGGTGCACTTAATGTCACCATCACATCCCTTTGGTCAAGGCCGAACAGGACTTATGTCCAGATAGTTCTCTACATACAGTGGAATCGAACAGCCGCAGATAAGACTACAGCTGCATCTCTGTCCTCTGAAAACTTAAAATTCCTCAAAAGTACATTTAAACTACCAAAAAATGTGTACACTTGGTTTAAATGTGGTATATATGTGGTTTTATTTTTTGAAATTTATTTCTGGTTAATATTCTTTTTGTTCCTGGTTTTCCTGGCTTATTTCCGGTTAGCATTCGGTTTATATTTGGTTTTTAATTGTTTTATATTCGGTTTATATTCGGTTTATACTTAGTCATCACGTTAAAAAAATCCATTACATCAAAATGTCATTTAACTTTTCTAGGTGGGAGTTGGGGGAAAAAAAAAAGGGGGGGGGGGGCATTTGAAAAGACAACACAATGACTCTGAAACGTTCAAAGTTTTACTTATTGTACATCTTTTTTTTCGCATTGTACACATCGACCTTTTTAAAGTTAAGACTAAAATTCCTAGAGTCAATAAACCAGGATACAACCTCTCCATATTCTGTTACATTTGACTTGATAGAATGTGTAAGGGCAATAATTTAATTCTTTCTTTATTTATTATTTTAGGATGTGGGTTTGTGCTTTGTCATTCAGTTTTAATGCTTACATCTCATGGCAATGGAACGATACGGTATTTGAGCGTGTCGCGCAGCTTAGTCAAGGAAGCTGGAAGCATCACAAAAACTAAACATCCTTCACTTGACGAACTTTTTGAAGAAAAATGTTATTGTAAGACTAAACAAATTTTGGATGATGCATCAAATCATCTTCATCACAGATACTTAGGATCAACCCGTTCGGGACGAATTATTTCTCATAAGGCGAGGACTGAAAGATAAAAAAAAATTCGTTTGTTTTTGATTATTTTTTAAATGTTATTTTATCCAGTTATTATTTCATAACATGGTGATACACTACACATGAACACCAGTATTAGTGGGAATGGTGAAATTGTTTCCTGGATGCCAAAATAGCAGACATTTCAGGCTTTAGATCTGATTCCCTAACATCAATAGTGACCTGAGATTAACATCGGACAATTTTGTTCTCAAATTGCTCTTCACACCTTTCATTCTTGAAAATTTTTGTTCACACAGGTATGTTGTTCAAAAGATTTAAAGGTACCTTGATGCAAAAGTTCTGACATTAGTAAGTTATTTCTTGAGCAAAAACTGGTTAAAACCCAACAGTCCTTCTTTGAACTTGTCCCAAAATGAGGCCATTTGCTTGTAACTCAATGACCTCCAGCTGCAGTTCATCTGGGCAACTGGCCACATCTACTTAAAATAGGTTTTGAAACAGTCTCACTTCTTTTGTCTTTGAATCGAAGTCAGAAAACCGCTGCTGAAACTTCAGCTGGAGGTCTTTGATGATCTCGCATGCAAATGAATTGGGGAACTCCACTGTTGCTTCAGCCATGAAGACCTTGCACTGCTGAAAGTGTATCAAGTTGTTGGCATGTACTAGTTCCAAAAAACAAGACGAGTTTGGATCTGAAGGCCTTTAGGTGGGTGTCTAAATCAGAAACTAGATTTTCCTCTCCTTGTTATTTTAGGTTCAGAAAATTTAAATGACTAATTATATCTGCAGCAAAGGCCTATATCCATGCCCCACACTTCATCAGGCAGTAATGGCTGTGGCTTGCAAGCCCACACTTCATCAGGCAGTAATGGCTGTGGCTTGCAAGCCCACACTTCATCAGGCAGTAATGGCTGTGGCTTGCAAGCCCACACTTCATCACGCAGTAATGGCTGTGGCTTGCAAACCCACACTTCATCACGCAGTAATGGCTGTGGCTTGCAAACCCACACTTCATCAGGCAGTAATGGTTGTGGCTTGCAAACCCACACTTCATCAGGCAGTAATGGCTGTGGCTTGCAAACCCACACTTCATCAGGCAGTAAAGGCTGTGGCTTGCAAACCCACACTTCATCAGGCAGTAATGGCTCTGGCTTGCAAACCCACACTTCATCAGGCAGTAATGGCTGTGGCTTGCAAACCCACACTTCATCAGGCAGTAATGGCTGTGGCTTGCAAACCCACACTTCATCAGGCAGTAATGGCTGTGGCTTGCAATGGCTTGCAAACCCACACTTCATCAGGCAGTAATGGCTGTGGCTTGCAAACCCACACTTCATCAGGCAGTAATGGCTGTGGCTTGCAAACCCACACTTCATCAGGCAGTAATGGCTGTGGCTTGCAAACCCAC
Organism: Lymnaea stagnalis; assembly: GCA_964033795.1. Lineage (NCBI taxonomy): Eukaryota > Metazoa > Mollusca > Gastropoda > Lymnaeidae > Lymnaea > Lymnaea stagnalis. The sequence continues at coordinate 783,377 of CAXITT010000320.1, read as the reverse complement.
ACTTCATCAGGCAGTAATGGCTGTGGCTTGCAAACCCACACTTCATCAGGCAGTAATGGCTGTGGCTTGCAAGCCCACACTTCATCACGCAGTAATGGCTGTGGCTTGCAAACCCACACTTCATCACGCAGTAATGGCTGTGGCTTGCAAGCCCACACTTCATCAGGCAGTAATGGCTCTGGCTTGCAAACCCACACTTCATCAGGCAGTAATGGCTGTGGCTTGCAAGCCCACACTTCATCAGGCAGTAATGACGGGCTAGCCTTTACTTTCCAGGAAGTCACCTATTTATTTTCTTAACTTAAATACTCTGCTCAGAAATTTCTCACAACTTAGCCATTGTTATGAATGACACTTTTCCCCGTGCGTGAACTTGGTTTGACCCAAATTTGATTCCTAGCACACGCTACGTTCATAGATGGGCGTGGCTTATCTCTTTGATGTATCGTGTCTTCTACCGACTTCCAATAAAACATGGTTAGTACGTCTACTAGTATCTTATGGAAGTTCTCGATTGTATTAGAAAACTAAGGGCGTTTCTAGACGCGTCGGTAGACCCACATATATTAGGGATTGACAGGCACAGTGAGATTGATAGATATATCTTTAACTTCCCGAGACGTGTATTATTCTTTGTGTGCTCATATGTGTTTATTCGCATTCTTCATTCATCATTATTAATTGGCATTTGTACTAATTGTGTATCGGTACAAGATTTTCCCATATTCTGTAAGTTGATGATTTGTAATTATATTTCTATTGCTTTGTAATTGTATTATTACTAAATTAAATTTTATTAATTGTAATTGGCAACTGTTTTGGGTGTCGTAACTTTATTATTGTATTTCTCTATGGTATCCTCCTTTCTTGTGCAATTTAATTTAGTTTTTTTTATCAGTCAATAGTAAAGTTGTTATTTCTGTCAATAGTAAGGTTATGTCTGTCAACAGTAAAGTTAGTTCTGTCAATAGTAAGTTAAATATGGCAACTGTCAGGTTAATTATTTTAATAGTAAGGTAAATTATGTCAATATTAAGGTTAATTTTGTCAATATTAAGGTTAATTATGTCAATATTAAGGTTAAATATGTCAATAGTAAATTTAATTCTGTCAATAGTAAGGGTTAATTATGTCAATAGTAAGGTAAATTGTGTCAATAGTAAGGTTAAAAATGTCAATAGTAAGGTTAAATATGTCAATAGTAAAGTTAACTATGTCAATAGTAAGGTTATGTCTGTCAATAGTAAGGTTATGTTTGTCAACAGTAAAGCTAGTTCTGTCAATATTAAGTTATATATATCAATAGTAAGGTTAATTATGTCAATAGTAAGGTTAATTATGTCAATAGTAATGTTATATCTGTCAACAGTAAGGTTTTTCTGTCATAGTAAAGTTATATCTGTCAACAGTAAAATTAGTTCAGTCAATAGTAAGGTAAATTCTGTCAATAGTAGCGTTAGATCTGTCAATAGTAAGGTTAGATATGTCAATAGTAAGGTTAGATCTGTCAATAGTAAGGTTAATTCTGTCAGTAGTGAGGTTAGTTCTATCATTGCTTTGATACCAAATGATTCTTTTTTAATAGCAAAAGAGTCTTTGCTGTAATAGCAAAATATATTTTGTTGTAATAGCGAAATATTCATTGCTAAGGCAAGGGATTCATAGTTTTAATAGCAAAATATTCATTGTTTTAAAAGCGCAACATTCATTGGTTTAATAGCAAAAGGTTAATTGTTTAAATAGCAAAAGATTCATTGTTTAAATAGCAAAAGAATCATTGTTTTAATAGCAAAAGGTTAAAAATGTTTTAATTGTAAAAGATTCAACTTTTAAATGGTAAAGGATTCATTGTTTTAAAAGCAGCAATTTTATTTCGGTCATCGCAACAGTTAAGGGTTTATGCAGAAAGCGGATTAGACGTAGGTCAGTTCAGAGTTATAGAGACGAGATCAGGGGTGAGGCAGGCGTTCTTTTCTCCTCTCCCTAAGATTGAGCGTTAACTAAATATGAATATATCGGCCCTAACAAAACACGTGACGTTTATACAGAGTTCCGACTGGTTGAGTTTGGAGTGGGGGCGTTTACCGTCAACTCTTCCTATTGACACATTAACATGCAGACTTTATACTGAGTGGTTAGTCGGCCAAGTATGGTCGGGGTGGGGGGGGCGGACTCCTTCGTTGGTCAGAGCATCCACTGAAAGAGGATGTGACGTATGAATGGTGGGGATAACCGGAAATGAAGTTAGTGATGAATGGGTTGGTCTTACTCACACAGTTTGTCTGTGAACATTTCTCAGACGGGAACGAAGCTGTCCAACAAAATGCTCGTAGAAATGTTCAGAGATGAACCGGGTTTTTTTATAATTCTATTTTTATCTCAGATGACCAGCTCCAGAAAGACTCCAACAAACCTGGATTTTTCGCGTGACTTGCCTGTCTTCATTGCAATTTGCATGTGTCCTCGTCACTCAACCCGTCTACCTGTGACACGCCTGTCTGCATGTTTCTTACCCGTCTATCTGCTATTAATCTCACTGTTGCTTACCTTGCTATACATTACTACTTCCCTGTTAACTGTTTATCTGTAACTTACCTGCCTCTTCGTTTCAGTTCTGAAAGAGAAATAGACATAAAATATATTCACTAAAGAGAAACAGACCTAACATATATTCACTAAGGCTGCATCTATAGGTACCCGGGTACCTATGGTCGCCAATGACTATTCGCACCCGGAGTGGCTCCGTACATATTAAATGGCTTCGGAGCCGGGTGTGATAACAATAATAGTATGAGAATTATTTTTTAAAATTGTTTTTTCTCCTTGTTATTTCATTGATTCATAGTTTTATTATTTTCGTTGTTTTTTTTTAATTTTTGCTTTGTTAATTTCTCTTAGTACCGGTAGATTTTTGTCTTTATTATTTTCTTTTTTAGTTTAAGCCATTTTCGTAGATCAGTTATTTTTTTTTTTTAATCTAGTAATGAAGATGATTTAGATACATTTATTATTTTCATTTGAATTTTAGAAAAGTAATAATATTAATTTAATTATTAAAATTAAATCCTTTATTTAAGATTATTTATGTGTATTGTTTAAGTTAAAAGATTTAATCACACAGTACTTTATGAAATAATTAGGTATTCTAACTAATGAAAATTTCATTCATAATGAATTAATTTCAACTATTCCTCTAGAGAGCTTGGCTTAGTCAGAACAAAACCACCAATTTTAAACCTTTTACTTGGCACTGGGAGTCATACATGCGGACACTGACTGTTTTTCCTGATACCGGTATCTTGAATCTCCTTTCAACAACCTTTCTCATTTGACTTGACCTAATTCACAAGGTAGTTGCAATGAACATCTTAAAGTTAAAGGATGCCATTGTATAAAGTATGAGAAGGAGACTTATTTTTTGAGGACTAGTCTTTTTTTTTTTTTTACCATATCTGTCTGCTGGGTCTAACACACTGGTACATAATTTAATAGAAAAAAACCCTTAACTGACTTGCAAACATTTTTGTTTGGTTGTTAGTTATTTGAGTTGTGTACTCAAGTAATCCATAAAATAAATTAGGGGCTCTTTTTTTTTTTGGTTTTGTCTTTTTTTTTTTTTTTTACCATATCTGTCTGCTGGGTCTAACACACTGGTACATAATTTAATAGAAAAAAAACCTTAACTGACTTGAGAACATTTTTGTTTGGTTGTTAGTTATTTGAGTTGTGTACTCAAGTAATCCATAAAATAAATTAGGGGCCAGTATGGAGTAGGCAGCCAATAAACTCATTCAGTTAGGTCACATCATTCCTTTGCCATTTGTCTCCTTTTACTTTCTCACCTTCCTTGTTGATACCCGTACAGTTAACTATTGTGTGTACTGTATCATTTCTTCATTTAAGTAAAGACGTAATGAGTGAGTGGGAGCAAATATATGTGATCTGTGAAGGGAGTTTGGTTTCAAGGCAACTAAGTCATGCCACATTGAAAATAAAATACTGATAACCTAAATAAATAGAGCCATTGAAGAAAATATAGTTCACACAAACCATACACAAACTGAAATACAAAAAGCCACTGAAGTTTAAAAAAATAAAAATTTGTTGTGACTTTTATTGCAAAAAATTAAATATTTAATACCAATTTTGACTTTACGCAAAATGAATAAAGACAAATTTTTATTGCATTGTAAAGTAACTTATAGTACTGTATTGTAAATGAAACTTGGCATACACATTAAGAATAACATTGACATAAAGTTTAAAGAAGATTATTACACAGCAGTTAATGGAAGTTTGACAAATTGCATGTATGTGGGGGTAACATAAATATTTGAGAACTCTTTAGGGGTAGCAAATGTAAAAATGTTATAAAACTTTCTAGTTGGATATATATATATATATATATAAAGCCTCTTGAATTTCGTAAAGAATATCAATGAAAAGAAGGATGCAATGCTTGAAGGCAGTAGCTAGAATACTTTCCTCTCGATTCATTTGGCGTTCCTTAAAAATCCGGAAAATGCAAAATTGAGAAAAATGAACAATTTTTATAAAATTGTGGTTTTTTTTTTAAATTAGAGGCTGCATGAACGATATGGGATGCATACACCATATGTACATATATCCCTCATGATTTAAAAAACAATTAGAAACTAAGACAGAAAAGATAGGAAAAAAAAATATTTACACACGAACCTAATAAATAAAATACATCAATACAAACATTCTGAAAACGTTGCCTATGAGACATTTGTTTAAAAACAATCCATCATAAAGTAAAGAATCTCAATATAAATAAGCATGCAAAGTTTCAATTATGTAGTTCCAAAACTATTCCTTCTGATTCATCAATTGGTGTCAGGGGGAAAAAATGAAAATGCTATATCTATAAAAGCTGAAAAAGACACTGAAACAACATTGGATTGAACGCATTCCACTCGTTAATTAAAAATAACAATTCAAGATCATAGATATAATTGATAGAATATAAATGAGTGCATTATCCCAACAACCCACTAACCTCGAGCCCAATAAAAATAAGATCATAAAAACTTCTGAATTTTTTTTATCAGACATGTATAAAAAAAGATCAATCATAATCCTTATAACAAGACCATAATAGAAACAACCATGCAAATTTGAAGAATAAGACACGAACAAATTGTGTCAATAGAACAATATAAGTTACGCTTTAATAATAATTATACATTATACACAATTAAACGTTTCGGCACATGCCTTCATCAGTACAAACAAACAAAACACATTTAAGTAAGTATAAATGTTTGTACTGATGAAGGCATGTGCCGAAACGTTTAATTGTGTATAATTAGTATTAAAGCGTAACTTATATTGTTCTATGGACACAATTTGTTCGTGTCTTATTAATCTATTTTAAAGCTTTATCACAGTCCAACACTTTTTGCAAATTTGAAGCATGTGGTAATAATACTTTTCCTCATAATACATTTGACGTCAGAGATAAATGGAAAATCCTAAGTGGACCACTTTAAAAAGAGAAAAAAAACTCAACTAAGCAATATTAGAAATATAGGAGTCAAATAAAATGAAATTTAAAGCATAACAATGTGAAATTATCATGCAATTTGTTGTTGTCGCATGGAGTCTTAAAACATCAGCATTGGATGATGCTGCCCATAAATGGGCCTTACTGCACCAGTTCGACTCAAAATACTCCAAAGCTACATCAGGAAGAGTATCTTTCATGTCTTGCATCAACTTTAAAAATTCATCACATGACTCAGTATAAACTTGAGACATAAATCCTTCAAGAATTGGCTTAACATGCTCAGGACCTTCATGAAACCTGTGCACAGCCTGGTTAATATGAAAATGACATAGATTAACAGGTACATTTGGAAACAGATCATTTATAGCAGAGATTTCAGCCATGTCTTTGTCAGCCACAAAGCACTTGAAAAGACTGGCATCAGAATTCTTCAGAAGAAGCAGCAAACAAAGAGAAATAGATTCCTTATCTTCATTTTTTTACAAAACCATGAAGTACAGGAATGCCCCTGCCCTCTCCATCAATAACCATTACAGTCAAAAGTGGATATAATATAAATATTTATTGGTTTTATATGGGAAATCCATCAATAAAACCTCTGGATATTGGGCAATTATTCTAATCATATCATCAGTTATGTATGATAAATACTTAAATTCCCCACTTTCCATAGGACACACTTCCACCAGCTTGTGATATAGAATGAAGTATAGATTGAGTTTCAGTTGCATCAGAAGATGATTTATTTATTCTTGACTTAATATTGTAAATATCCCTGGTAAGCAAATCCACATCATGCTGTTGTTCAAGCACTTACGGGGCCTCAGATGCCTGAATCGTGGTGCAGGACGTCAACAGAAGCGTTGCCGCATTTAGTTCCACCTTGCGGTTTTCCGGATACAAGCGGCACATCTGGAAAAAAACGCACAAATGTTACTTTGCAATAATAAGTATTATGTAAAAAAATATGCCCTGCAAACATTATTATTATTATTATTAGTGGTCTTATAAAATGTTCACTTTAAGCTGCGCTGCCGCGCAGCCATCTCACAGGCGCTGCCCAGCAGTTTTGAGTATCCGCACAGCAAATTTCCCTTTAAGTGTATGTTTGTGTTTCTGGACTGTAAAATTTTGCATACAAAAAAATGGATGCTGTAAATACTGTAAAACTTTGCACATAACTGTTTGATTTTGCACACAAACCAACAAACCTTAGAGGGAACATTGGTCTTTTATAGCGCGGTACCCCAGCCTAGGGCTGGGCTCACCGCTGTGTACATAAACATAAGTAACCTTCACCTTAGGGATAAATGTTTTAAGTTTATTATATGTCACAATAATCAAAATTAGGATATAAAACTCTGGACTATTTAGAATTTATTACATTTAATTATATTGTTAAATAGAAGTGTCTTAATTTTTTTTCAAAACCTTTCTATGGTAAGGGTGGTAACCCTAACCTTAACATAACGTTTTCAGTGATAAAATTTCTGAGCGCCCTAGATTGAATGGGTTAATGAATGGTACAAAACATTCTTTTAAAATGCATCCATCTCTAACTCTATAGTACTAAGATTACCTGCAGGTGACAACAACCTGCCACAAGAATATGCTATTTATTATTATTATGTAAATATTTTTCGCAGCACATGCACTTACTTCTTTTGATACTTCATGGCCAGTATGTTCATGCATTGATTTTGGTAATTTCTAGCCGAGATGGATTTCTCTTGGCAACAAGCTTTATCTTTGCCTGGCATTTCAATTTGAATTTGAAAGAACTGAAAAATATAAAAATTCTCAACGAATTGCAAAAAGTGGAAAGGGCATGAATGCCAGGGCGTCATTTGCTTCTTTATTATAGTTGCAGTGAATTAGGGTTTAGGTTAGGTTGAGGGGTCGATTTAGGGTTCAGGTTAGGCATAGGGATCGATTTAGGGATACATTAGTCGCGGCCATCGATAAAATAGTGGCATTCGTCCTCTCCATTTACCGTGGTAATAATCATTAGCTTGGAGAAAGAATTATTACTTGACAAGACCAACTAAATTTAAAGTTAACCTATTATTATTACTTTATTACTTACGCTTGTGATTTTCTTTGGCCTGTTGTCGTTGAAGACTTTGACTTGTGTTTAAGTTTAACTCCTATTTGCAACAGTGAATTATATATTCATATTTATTGTGTTCCAAATTTGGATCTTTCTTCTTCTCTGGCGATCTTTTAGTGAAACACACATTGTGTTCTTTACAAAAACAATTCAATTCGTCTTCAAAAGACGCATATGTGTCAAAAATGCTGCCAAACTCCATTTTTTTATAAAAGAAAGCGCGGCAAACTTGTCGATTATTAAGCCTCTGGTTCGGATTATGTTTTTTTTCGATTACTAAGACTTTCGGGTGCGAATAGTCATTGGCGACGATGGGTACTCGGGTACCCATAGCCACTTCGATTCACTAAAGAGAAATAGACCTAACATATATTCATTAAAGAGAAATATACCTAACATATGTTCACTTAACAGAAATGGACCTAACATATGTTCACTTAACAGAAACGGACCCAACATATGTTTTATAAAGTAAACGATCATTAAAAATACTGATAATATTTTAATAAAATCTCAACAAGAAGTGATCACTCATTTTGTTTGAACAAATCGCTCACAATATTTACTTAGGAATCAGTTTGTTGGCAATGTGTTGAAGTACAGAGGCGTGATCTGTTGTAGGCAATGTGTTCAAATACAGAGACGTGATCAGTTGTAGGCAATGGGTTCAAGTACAGGGACGTGATCAGTTGTAGGCAATGGGTTCAAGTACAGGGACGTGATCAGATGTTGGCAATGTGTTCAAGTACAGAGACGTGATCAGTTGTAGGCAATGTGTTCAAGTACAGAGACGTGATCAGTTGCAAGAAAACAACAAAGTGAGGGCTAGAGATTTTAAAGAGTGGGATCTACTTCGAAACACTTCACTTTCAAGCTAACGTAAACAATATTGATACAGGAATTGCTACGGTGGTACGGGGGTTGGATAACTGTAAGACAAATAATGACATCACAAAGAGGCGTCGATGCAATATGTGCAGAAACAGGATGTGCAATAACAAGATGTGCAATAATAGGACATGGATTATTGTGACAAAAAAGAAAAAAAAATTATTATTGCCGTCATTTTAAGCCAGTAATCCACACATATTTTATCCATACATAAGTGTATCCATTAATATTAGTCTATCCCAAACGAAGAGGAAAAATCCAAAGGTTAATTAGTGTTTAGCTCAGTAAAAAGCATTGTTCATGTCTGATGAGCCGTTGAACGTGTACAATGAACTGGGTCACCTTCCTAGACCACACCGATTTTTTGGGGGGGTCAATATGTTTATGTTCTATTTCTTTGTTATCGGACTGTCATGAAATTTTAACTGAATGCCTCTCAAAGACATCTCAATTCGATCAAACTACTTGTCTTTGTCAATGTCAATAAGATTCTCCATTAAACCACTTTGCCTCGTTTAGATAATCAATAAATTTTAAAGAATATGTCATTAAAATCATTTTTTTAAAATCTCTTATCTAAATCGTGATCATTAATGGTAGCTGCCATTTTATCTTCCGCAGTAACCATGGCAACGCTGGTGAGCCAGGAGCCTAACATGACGTCCTACAACATTTCTTATCTCCCAAGTTATGGCATCAACTGGCAGGAAGAGATCCGATGTCGTGATGTCACCAAAATGCCGCCCCCGGACGATGGTGAGTACCAGTGACCAATGACAATAAATGTCATCACCTAGAACAGCGGTTCTCAGCCTGATGGATTCGGGGAAATCGAATGACCTTTACACAGGGGTCGCCTAAGACCATCGGAAAACATATATTTATGAAGAAACGATGAAAATAGTTCTAGGGTTCGGGGGGGGGGGATGTCCACCTCAAAATGAGAAACTGTAACAAAGGGACGCAGCATTAGGAAGGTTGAGAACAACTGACCTAGAACGTTTTTATGGTATATAATCGCGCATGCCTTATATGTAAGTTCCTTCCGTGTCAAATACTCTGAGAATACTGAGAAAACATTCACATACCTATTACATATATCTTTGCATTTAGTGAGCTATCGCACAAAAGGAAAATTATCTTTCTGGCTTCGCATTTCCACATTATATAAGACTGAAAACGAATTCTCACTCTTCCACTAAGTTTGTCTCTATCTCACTATTTATCGCNCTCTCTTCTTTTTTCCCTCTCTCTCTCTCTCTCTCTCTCTCTCTCTCTCTCCCCGCTCTCTCTGTCTCTCTCTCTCCTCTTCTCTCTGTCTCTCTCTCCTTCCCTTCTCTCTCCCATCGCTCTCTCTCTCTCTCTCTCTCTCTCTCTCTCTCTCTCTCTCTCTTATCTCTCTCTCCCATATCTCCCTCTCTCTCTCTATATATATTCTTCTATCGGTTTTATCATTATCTCTATGGCTTAATTTCTTTCTCCGGGTCGATCCCTGCCTCTATTTCTCTCTTGTTGCTGTTGTTGTGTGTGTTTCTGTGTATGTCTGTGTGTTTCTGTGTGAGTCTGTGTGTTTCTTTTACGCGAACCGTGTCTGTGTTACGCCATCCCTGCACACATTGACCAAACAATGACGAGAGCAAAATGGCGTCTCTCATTTTGTCAATAAACAGTCTCTGGCTAGACAGTCTCTGGCTAGACAGTCTCTGGCTCTGACAGTCTCTGGCTAAACAGTCTCTGGCTCTGACAGTCTCTGGCTAAACAGTCTCTGGCTAGACAGTCTCTGGCTAAACAGTCTCTGGCTAGACAGTCTCTGGCTAAACAGTCTCTGGCTAAACAGTCTCTGGCTAAACAGTCTCTGGCTAAACAGTCTCTGGCTAAACAGTCTCTGGCTAGACAGTCTCTGGCTAAACAGTCTCTGGCTAGACAGTCTCTGGCTAAACAGTCTCTGGCTAGACAGTCTCTGGCTAAACAGTCTTTGGCTAGACAGTCTCTGGCTCTGATGGCTCACGTTGAAGCGGGCTATTTAGGTCAGTTAAATAAACTCTCACCTCACACCGCCCCCCCCACACACAACCCGCACCCCACACAATCCCCCTCCCCATCCCCCCCCCCCACAACCGTAAAGCTTAAGTCAAATGCTCTGATCGCTCACGTTGAAGCGGGCTATTTAGGTCAGTTAAATAAACCCTCCCCTCACACCGCCCCCCCCACACACAACCCGCACCCCACACAATCCCCCTCCCCATCCCCCCCCCCCACAACCGTAAAGCTTAAGTCAAACTCAGGCTGTAACTGTCCTACCTCACAGCCCACTTAATCAAGTCTTGGCATTTCATGTTGGAGAAACCCCTTTGATTAATTCTGTGAAGTTTCTTTTAAACATGCGACCTTGACCAAATGTTGACAGATTTACGCCCATACACTGCCACCATTTATTAAATTTTATCACTTTGCCCTTTCTGAACCCGTCGGCAGGCGTACGAAGACAAGGTCCTTTATGGACTCAGATTTATATAATAACTTTAAACAATTTTTTTTTCTTTTTTTTAAATTTCAATGTCTGCACTAACGTCCACGTTCTTGGCCTATCAACACGTCCACGTTCTTGGCCTATCAACACGTCCACGTTCTTGACCTATCAACACGTCACGTTCTTGGCCTATCCACACGTCACGTTCTTGGCCTATCAACACGTCCACATTCTTGGCCTATCAATACGTCCACGTTCTTGGCCTATCAACACGTCACGTTTTTGGCCTACCAACACGTCACGTTCTTTGGCCTATCAACACGTGACATCAGGGTTGCCTAACACCGTCCATTTATTGACACCGTCCGTAAAAAAAGGTTCACCTAAAATGCCATGTCCCAAAGAAAAAATATTTCCAAAGCTTTTGATGCGATACAAAAGGGAAGATTTGAGCGTTTGTGTTTTCTTCTTGCTGGCTTTTACACTTGTATGATCATAAGCAGGGGTGGTCCCCCCGATCCCGATATTCCGCATGATTTTTAGTAAACAAAAGACTTTCCCAGGAAAATGTTGCCATCCCGGGAAATCTTTTTATTTTTTTTATTTTTTAAAAATTTCAGCAAGTCACAAGATAGTCACAAATTATCGCTATGAGCCAAGACTAGTAAAGTCTAGCTAACGGAGCTGAATAACTGAGCTCAGAAGCTCTAGCACACATGTTTCAGCACACATGTTTTAGCCCACAAGTTTTAGCACATAAGTTTTAGCACACATGTTTTAGCACACATGTTTTAGCACGCATGTTTTTTTAAAGTATGTTTAGCACACATGTTTTTGCACACATGTTTTAGCACACATGTTTTAGCGCACATGTTCTAGCACACATATTTAGCACACATTTTTAGCACACATGATTTAGCACTCATGATTTAGCACACATGTCTTAGCACACATGTTTTAGTACACATGTTCTCAAGGGTTTTCAAGTCACCAGCCCATGTATATAATGCACCGGGACACTTACCACAATGTATTGGGGGAAAGCGGCTTTTATAGTGAGTAAATTTTCGGAAAGGAGAGGGACATATTTCAGTGGCATGTCATTTTTGACACATTCAAAAGCCATGATTGAAAACTAAACTGAAACTTTAATACAACACTAAAAAAAAAAAGGAAAACTACTTTAAAAATCGCTACTTCTCTTTAAAAATCACTATTTCACTTCTTTTTCTTTCATTGATGGACTGTCACAAGTAATCAACTATAAAAGTCATCTCACTTTATGGTTGAAGTCAAAACGTCATCTCATTAAGGGTCAAAGTGAAAAGGTCACCTATATTATGTTTTAAGTCAGTTTATGATACTTAAAAATAATTAATTTTATCCCGGGATTAACCCCGGGATCCCGCGATGAGAAAAAACTCTATTCCCGATTAAACCGAGATAAGCCAAATGCCGGGAAGTGAGAAACACTAATCATAAGCAGGATGAGTTGAACACTGGTGGGAATGTCAAACAAGGCAGAGGCAAAATATGGCACATGTTCACATGACAGAAAGTCAAAAACGACAAAACATGCTGGTCAAATATACTTGTCAACTTTACTGGTCAAATTTAGTGGTCAAATTTACTGGTCAAATATACTGGTCAAGTATCCTGAGCTAATATACTGTTCAAATATACTGGTCCGGTATACCGGTAAATGAAATGGTCAAATATGAATATTTCAATATTTTTAAAATTGCAATTACAACAATTGTACTTTACTAAATGTGTCCGTTAAAAAGAATACCTGACTGTGAACATTGTCACCATTTAGAATATTTTTCATTAAATGTTTTAATCATTTTTTAATTATTATTTTTTATTTTTTATTTTTATTTTTTTTTTAAAGTTTGCAGCCGTATGTGAGTGGCGATTGCCTTAATAAACTCATTAACTTCTCAACAGCCTTCATCGCTTCTAGGAACACCCAGGAGAGAAAACTTCAGGACGATCCATTGCTAGGCACCCCCTGATCCTAGAAAATAAATCATGCCATCAAAACTCATTTTGTTAACATTTCCTAAACATTTTATAAACATTTCCTAAACATTTTTTTTATCATCGTTTCCTGTTAACGGCATAAGAAGCCGGGGAAAAAAAGACGTGCTGTTTTTTTTGCCTCCCCCCCCCTCCCCCGTAAATCAAGTGCTGGCAATTCGATTTGATGAAGTTGATGACAAAATCCAGTTCAGAAATGTTATTGCCCCCCCCCCCCACGGGGCCCCGCCCACGGGCCCTACAGCAAGTTTACTACCGAATCTCAACACAAAACTGGTCAAACGCCTGTCACGTGTGGATAGGCTGTCACTTGGGGTTAGGCTGTCACATGGGGTTAGGCTGTCGAGCCTTGTCATAAAGGTTGTTGTAAGGACCGTGAAAGCATGTTACATAGCAGTACACGAAGTGCCGGTGCACAGGGGCGTACCGAGGGCGTGAAGGGCCGGTACACAGGGGCGTAACGAGGGCGTGAGGCGCCCATGGCGAGAACTAAAACGAATCCTCTATCAAACTTCAGATACAACTTACAGCCACAACTCGCAGCCACAACTCGCAGCCACAACTCGCAGCCACAACTCGCAGCCACAACTCGCAGCCACAACTCGCAGCCACAACTCGCAGCCACAGCTCACAGCCACAACCCACAGCCACAACTCACAGCCACAACTCACAGCCACAGCCACAACTCACAGCCACAGCTCGCAGCCATAGCTCACAGCCACAACTCGCAGCCACAGCCACAACTCACAGCCACAACTCACAGCCACAACTCACAGCCACAGCTCACAGCCACAGCTCACAGCCACAACTCACAGCCACAGCCACAACTCACAGCCACAGCTCGCAGCCACAGCCCACAGCCACAACTCGCAGCCACAGCCACAACTCACAGCCACAGCTCACAGCCACAGCTCACAGCCACAGCTCACAGCCACAACTCACATTTTGTTTATAATTTATTTCAAATTCGTTGCTGGTTCAATTCCAGTTAACTGTAAACGTTTCTTTGGTTTTCTAAAAATATGTTTAGGCGTGGAAATAGTATTTGTCCAGATTGCCGATTTCTAGCCTCTAGAGGTGGCCCCATGGGGCACGTGTCTTGTTACGCCACCCCCCGTAACGCCTCTGCTGGTGTGACCCAACCGAGCTAATAACAAAAAAAATACATCTGTTACAGAACAACATGTACGTTAAGTCATTGCCTACCCCCTTTAACATCTTTACAGACAGGATTTCCTACTGTTAGCTTCATGTTAACACTCAAAAGCTAGTGCTAAATACACGGGGACTGTCCACCATCAACATTATGTCTACACGGGGACTGAACACCGTTAGCTTTACGTTAACAGAGGGACTGTCCACCGTTAGCTTCACGTTAACAGAGGGACTGTCCACCGTTAGCCTCACGGTAACAGAGGGACTGTCCACCGTTAGCTTCACGTTAACAGAGGGACTGTCCACCGTTAGCTTCACGGTAGCAGAGGGACTGTCCACCGTTAGATTCACGTTAACAGAGAGACTGTCCACCTTTAGCTTCACGCGAACACAGTGACTGACCTTTGTAAGCTTCATAGTAACAAAGTAACTTCCACCGTTAGCTTCACGGTAACAGAGGGACTTCCACCATTAGGGTCATGTGACACACGACTGCCCACCATTAGGGTCATGTGACACACGACTGTCCACCATTAGGGTCATGTGACACATGAGTGTCCACCATTAGGGTCATGTGACACACGACTGTCCACCATTAGGGTAATGTGACACACGACTGTCCACCATTAGGGTCATGTGACACATGAGTGTCCAACATTAGGGTCATGTGACACACGACTGTCCACCATTAGGGTCATGTGACACACGACTGTCCACCATTAGGGTCATGTGACACACGACTGTCCACCATTAGGGTCATGTGACACACGACTGTCCACCATTAGGGTCATGTGACACATGACTGTCCACCATTAGGGTCATGTGACACACGACTGTCCACCATTTGGGTCATGTGACACATGAGTGTCCACCGTCAGGTCATGTGACACATGAGTGTCCACCGTTAGGGTCATGTGACACATGACTGTCCACCATTAGGGTCATGTGACACACGACTGTCCACCATTTGGGTCATGTGACACATGAGTGTCCACCGTCAGGTCATGTGACACATGAGTGTCCACCGTCAGGTCATGTGACACATGAGTGTCCACCGTTAGGGTCATGTGACACACGACTGTCCACCATTTGGGTCATGTGACACATGAGTGTCCACCGTTAGGATCATGTGACAAACGAGTGCTAGCGCCTTAAAGGAGAGAAGCCCATATTTCTAGTCTCCGTGGTTACCAGAAAAACGAGGCAGTGGCGAGTGGCGTGGGAGTGGCGAGACAGTGGCGAGGGGGTGCTAAGGCGAGAACGAGGCCGTCAAACGTTGGGGGGGGGGCGC
The DNA here is from genome assembly GCA_964033795.1 of Lymnaea stagnalis. Lineage (NCBI taxonomy): Eukaryota > Metazoa > Mollusca > Gastropoda > Lymnaeidae > Lymnaea > Lymnaea stagnalis. The sequence goes on along the minus strand of CAXITT010000320.1, from coordinate 767,884 downwards.
GTACATTGCAGAACCACACGTTTTTTCCATTGATCTCAGGGGCCACAATCTGTCCTTGTAGAGACGCTGACGTCATAGGTCGTGTAGCCATTGTTCCGACTTCCACAAGGAAGACAGAATTTGGAGTAGCCGACAAGCCCTAATAAATGACGAGTCGTCTAATGTTTTCATTAAGAATATTTAAACGAACTAAAGTTTTAATTTTAAAATTTCAAAATTAAGTGATTCTACCAAGTGATGACACTAAGTGATGGTACCAAGTGATGCCAAGTGATGCCACCAAGTGATGTCACAAAGTGGTGCCACCATGTGATGCCCCCAAGAGATGCCACCAAGTGATGCCACCATGTGATGCCACCAAGAGACCCTATGAAGAAATACTGCGAATTCTTTTCTTCAGGGTAGCAAAATGACTGCTGTCAAATATTTAACTCAATTCCTCCTGCTGTTTTACAATTAGCCGTTTTGAGACATGTAGCAGTTTCAAGACAATTAGCCGTTTTAAGACATTTAGCCGTTTTAAGACAATTAGCCGTTTTAAGACATTTAGCAGTTTTAAAACAATTAGCCGTTTTAAGACAATTAGCGTTTCGTTTTAAGACAATTAGCCGTTTAAAGACAACTAGCCGTTTTAAGACAATCAGCCGTTTTAAGACAATTAGCGTTTTAAGACAATTAGCCGTTTTAAGACAACTAGCCGTTTTAAGACAATTAGCCGTTATAAGACATTTAGCAGTTTTGAGACAATTAGCAGTTTTAAGACAATTAGCCGTTTTAAAACAATTAGCCGTTTTAAGACATTTAGCAGTTTTAAGACATTTGTAAGGTATTTGTAAGGCATCAGTAAGACAATTTCTTTTCTCGTTTGATAATGTCCATCATATCTTTATGAAGCCACATCATAGCCTTCCCCTCTCCCCCCCCCCTTCCCCACTTTTTTTCCATTTACCAATATCTTGCTGATAACTCTCAGAAAACGACATCTAATTAAATTAAAGCTTCGTGTATTTCATGTACATACCACAGTTTAGGAATGCATCGTTTTGATATTAAATGTTTTATTTAGGCAAGTAAATTGGTCCGTCCAGTTTAGAGTATAATCAGATTAAATTAGCTCAGAAATTATCATTGTTAAACACCACAACTCGATTGATTGTTTCCCCTACCAGACTATGAGAACGCATGTTTAACTAAAGGTGTAAATGATTTCATATATAAATGTGTTACCTCTACGTTGTTTTATAACTCAAGGCAGTCAAATCTTTGGTTATGTAGACGGCATTTTCCACCTGTTGAAATAAAACCGATAAATCGCGTGGAGGTATCGGGTGAACTTATCAAATGTAGGCGAGAATGTTTGGGTTTAGAGTGACTTGAAACACGTGCAAATCTGAAAACTTAACTTAGAAGTCTCAAGTTGATTACATGTTAACCTATCAAATATAGGCGAGAATGTTTGGGTTTAGAGTGACTTGAAACACGTGCAAATCTGAAAACTTAACTTAGAAGTCTCAAGTTGTTTACATGTTAACCTATCAAATATAGGCGAGAATGTTTGGGTTTAGAGTGACTTGAAACACGTGCAAATCTGAAAACTTAACTTAGAAGTCTCAAGTTGTTTACATGTTAACCTATCAAATGTAGGCGAGAATGTTTGGGGTTTAGAGTGACTTGAAACACGTGCAAATCTGAAAACTTAACTTAGAAGTCTCAAGTTTATTACATGTTAACCTATCAAATGTAGGCGAGAATGTTTGGGTTTAGAGTGACTTGAAACACGTGCAAATATGAAAACTTAACTTAGAAGTCTCAAGTTGTTTACATGTTAACCTATCAAATGTAGGCGAGAATGTTTGGGTTTAGAGTGACTTGAAACACGTGCAAATCTGAAAACTTAACTTAGAAGTCTCAAGTTGTTTACATGTTAACCTATCAAATGTAGGCGAGAATGTTTGGGTTTAGAGTGACTTGAAACACGTGCAAATCTGAAAACTTAACTTAGAAGTCTCAAGTTGTTTACATGTTAACCTATCAAATGTAGGCGAGAATGTTTGGGTTTAGAGTGACTTGAAACACGTGCAAATCTGAAAACTTAACTTAGAAGTCTCAAGTTGTTTACATGTTAACCTATCAAATGTAGGCGAGAATGTTTGGGTTTAGAGTGACTTGAAACACGTGCAAATCTGAAAACTTAACTTAGAAGTCTCAAGTTGTTTACATGTTAACCTATCAAATATAGGCGAGAATGTTTGGGTTTAGAGTGACTTGAAACACGTGCAAATCTGAAAACTTAACTTAGAAGTCTCAAGTTGTTTACATGTTAACCTATCAAATATAAAGCGCATGTCTTTGATGTGTCCAAAAAAGACTCCACTCTGTAGATAAAAGTATCTGGTGGGTGTCTTACAATGTGTTGTGTCTTACAGTGTGTTGTGTCTTACAGTGTGTTGTGTCTTACAGTGTGTTGTGTCTTACAGTGCGTTGTGTCTTACAGTGTGTTGTGTCTTACAATGTGTTGTGTCTTACAGTACGTTGTGTCTTACAGTGTGTTGTGTCTTACAGTGTGCTGTGTCTTAGAGTGTGTTGTGTCTTACAGTGCGTTGTGTCTTACATTGTGTTGTGTCTTACAGTGCGTTGTGTCTTGCAGTGTACTGTGTCTTACAGTGTGTTGTGTCTTACAGTGTGTTGTGTCTTACAGTGCGTTGTGTCTTGCAGTATGCTGTGTCTTACAGTGTGTTGTGTCTTACAGTGCGTTGTGTCTTACAGTGTGTTGTGTCTTACGGTGTGTTGTGTCTTACAGTGTGTTGTGTTTTACAGTGTGGTGTGTCTAACAGTGTGTTGTGTCTTACAGTGTGTTGTGTCTTACAGTGCGTTGTGTCTTACAGTGTGTTGTGTCTTACAGTGTTTTGTGTCTTACAGTAAGTTGTGTCTTACAGTGTGTTGTGTCTTACAGTGCGTTGTGTCTTACAGTGTGTTGTGTCTTTAGTGCGTTGTGTCTTGCAGTGTACTGTGTCTTACAGTGTGTTGTGTCTTACAGTGTGTTGTGTCTTACAGTGCGTTGTGTCTTACAGTGTGTTGTGTCTTACAGTGTGTTGTGTCTTACAGTGCGTTGTGTCTTACAGTGTGTTGTGTCTTACAGTGTGTTTTGTCTTACAGTGTGTTGTGTCTTACAGTGTGCTGTGTCTGGCTTATACGTGTACAAGGTGATGCCTGGATTTGAAATGTTTCACTGCAGGGTATTTTGTCGTGTGCTTTGTATGTTGGTTGGTCGTGTGCATTGTATGTTGGTTTATCTTGTGCCTTGTATGTTGGTTGGTCGTGTGCATTGTATGTTGGTTTATCTTGTGCCTTGTATGTTGGTTTGTCGTGTGCCTTGTATGTTGGTTTGTCGTGTGCCTTGTATGTTGGTTGGTCGTGTGCCTTGTATGTTGGTTTGTCGTGTGCCTTGTATGTTGGTTGGTCGTGTGCCTTGTATGTTGGTTGGTCGTGTGCCTTGTATGTTGGTTTGTTGTGTGCCTTGTGTGTTGGTTGGTCGTGTGCCTTGTATGTTGGTTTGTCGTGTGCCTTGTATGTTTGTTGGTCGTGTGCCTTGTATGTTGGTTTGTCGTGTGCCTTGTATGTTCGTTTATCGTGTGCCTTGTATATTGGTTTATCGTGTGCCTTGTATGTTGGTTTATCGTGTGCCTTGTATGTTGGTTTATCGCGTGCCTTGTATGTTGGTTTGTCGTGTGCCTTGTATGTTGGTTTGTCGTGTGCCTTGTATGTTGGTTTGTCGTGTGCTTTGTATGTTGGTTTGTCGTGTGCCTTGTATGTTGGTTTGTCGTGTGCCTTGTATGTTGGTTTGTCGTGTGCTTTGTATGTTGGTTTGTCGTGTGCTTTGTATGTTGGTTTGTCGTGTGCCTTGTATGTTGGTTTGTCGTGTGCCTTGTATGTTGGTTTGTCGTGTGCTTTGTATGTTGGTTTGTCGTGTGCCTTGTATGTTGGTTTGTCGTGTGCCTTGTATGTTGGTTTGTCGTGTGCCTTGTATGTTGGTTTGTCGTGTGCCTTGTATGTTGGTTTGTCGTGTGCCTTGTATGTTGGTTTGTCGTGTGCCTTGTATGTTGGTTTGTCGTGTGCTTTGTATGTTTGTTTGTCGTGTGCTTTGTATGTTGGTTTGTCGTGTGCCTTGTATGTTGGTTTGTCGCGTGCCTTGTATGTTGGTTGGTCGCGTGCCTTGTATGTTGGTTGGTCGTGTGCCTTGTATGTTGGTTGGTCGCGTGCCTTGTATGTTGGTTTGTCGCGTGCCTTGTATGTTGGTTGGTTGTGTGCTTTGTATGTTGGTTGGTCGTGTGCCTTGTATGTTGGTTTGTCGTGTGCCTTTTATGTTGGTTTGTCGCGTTTCGGTGTAGAGCTTGTCATGGTTCGTCTCATAGGTGCCTCGTGTGACCGCTCCGTGAACTGAATGGACAGCTCAGATAGCAAGTATGCCTCCTAATGTGAACGGGAAGCCCATGAGTGTTGTAACTGAAAGATTATGGGTTTTGTAACGGAAAGACTATTGGTGTTGTAACTGAAAGATTATGGGTGTTGTAACTGAAAGATTATGGGTGTTGTAACGGAAAGATTATGGGTGTTGTAACTGAAAGATTATGGGTGTTGTAACGGAAAGATTATGGGTGTTGTAACGGAAAGATTATGGGTGTTGTAACTGAAAATTAATGCTGTTGTAACTGAAAGACTATTGGTGTTGTAACTGAAAGACTATGATATTGTAACTGCAAGCCAATGAGTGTTGTATCTGCAAGTGTATGTTTATTGTAACTGAATGCCTAATGGGACTGCATTCATGAGCTCAACTTTACATAGAGATATCACCTGAGAACCAGACAATCGCACAAGAGACTGATACGTGAGAGCTTCCTGCCCACTTCATCAAGATGTCATTAACAATGTATATGGGCCATTACCAATGTTTAAAGTGGTCATTAACAATTCATTCGTGACCATTGACGGTTCCTGCAGATGTTATTATGGAATTTGACCGAGTCAAAAGACGGCGCTTTAAATATTAATAGAGAAATGCTTCCAAGGAGATGGAGACCAACAAAAGCCCTTTGTCAGGAGAGCTCTGTGCATATCTTCAGTCCTCATCCTACGCTCACGGACACATTCATCTTCTTGGTGGGGGGCCTAATGGAGTAGCTTGTTCTTCACCTGTTCACAGGTGTCATTGAAAAGCTTAGATCTCAGCGATGGCGTACACCACGTTGAGATAAACAGGATTATTTATGGATTGGATGTGGATGTCTTGGGGATTGATCTATGCAACTCAACTTTGTGCAAAAATGGCGGTCAGTGGAGGTTTAAGTAAACAGTTTTAATGGAAGGACTGGCGAAACACAACAATAGTTTATGGAAAATACCAGATACAGTCCTACAAACATTGGTGACAGCAATGCGTGAACTTCCCATCTACTAAAACTACCTGACAAAAAATGAACTCAAGTAACGCACATTTAAGAATCCCAATTTTTGCTACACCCCTTCCCCCATGATACGTCACTGCACACTTTTTATTTCACGCCCATGAACTCTATTAAATATGCTGATCTCCCAACCACTTTTTTAACCGAATATTTTTTTTTTACACCATACTTAAATTGAGACGATTTCATTTTCTTGTCCGAAAAGAATATATTACACACCTCATTAAATATATATGTTACCGGCAATGTGTGAAATGCAGGCATTGTATAGAATGCCTAGGCATTCTATAGAATGCCTGGCGGTTTTAGGCAAAGTATGAAATATTTTATTTTCGTGATTAAATTACATACTTTGCCTAGGCATTTTATATCATTTAGCGTAGTTATCGGGAATTGTATTTTGCGCACTATTGAACTCATTATTAAACAATACTTGCTTTCAAACATTTGTTCTCATTGTAGTCATCATGTGGTCAAGATATACAGTCACGCTCTATATAGAAATATGGTCAAGTATGTCACAATTCAGGTTCTATGTAGTAGCATTCTCAAGCCATTTTCAACTGTACCAACGTAGACAATGGTCAGGTACCAGCTGTGTTCTATTTCTTTCAGTCCCGTGGTCAAGAGCTTCAAGGCCTGCTGTCAATCTCTTAGGCAGTCAAACCAATTAAGGATAACCGTCTGTGACTAATATAGATAACTCTAGTACCGCGTGACTATTGGAGTTGTCATTCCTACTTGAGACAAGTCTAGTACCTTCAACACATTTCCTAGAGTACCCTCTCAGGAGGAGCCCAAAGAGTTTTTGTTTCAATCTCCTCTATTTTGGCATTTGAACAGAACATTTCTTATGAGTTGCCAGTGAAGACTTTACAACGAGATTCTAAAATTGTTGGTCTTGCATAGCAGTGGACGTACGGCTAGATTTATAAATTTTATTTAACACGGCAAACCTTATATAGTTACTCGTCATTCTTTATATGGCTATATGGTTTGAGTGGATCTAATGATATAAATTAACTATCCGCCTCTAAGGACTTCTTTGCCTTCCTTAAAGAGCGCTTGCTGATTGCCTCTAACACTTATGTGATAGATGCGGAGACGAAACGGCTGCCTCGTAACACCTTCTTAAACGAAGTGCATTATTTTCATTATTGGTGTGATGAAACCTGTCCACGATCTTAAATCCATCAACGGTAGCTGTTGCTGTGGTAACCAAGACGACCGGACGTTATGTTTGTATTGCCACACGTTCAAACAACCCAACAAAAAAAAAAAAATACAAAAAAATTCACAACACCGCGTTTAACATGAAGAGTGATGGTAGTGACCTCAGCTTCCAGGCCGAAAACGCCACCGAAGACGCATCACCCAGAGCCAAGGGAAAGTTCAGTAACTTGAAAGTACGTTATCTCTTGATGGGTTGTATTTTCAAGTAATGGTGTTTTTATAGCGGACAAAGTAGCCAGGGATGATCCTAAAATTGGTCCTGCGGGTTTTGTCGGCAATTTGAAGTTTCCCAGTTTTGTTATCACATGGGGGGTAGATGGCGCTCATGGGGGATAGAGGGGGCACAAGGCTGTCATTGGACAAATAAAGTGAGTGCTGGGCTGTGATTGGTTCTTTAAGAGCAATATTCTCGGACTGGCAACTTCCTTTATCAGCAGTAAATTGTTTTTATAGAGAGGGGCAGGGACGAGATGTGGTGGAAATTAAGTAAGTTGTAGACCGGAAGTAACATCGAGAGTTTAAACGACAACTTCAACAGTGAAAGTGAGAAGATGAGCGTGTCATCTGATGATGTTTTTATGATGAGAGTGTCATCTAATGGTGTGTTTATGTTGAGAGTGTCATCTAAGAATGTTTTTTATGATGAGAGTGTCATTTAATGATGTATTTATGTTGAGAATGTCATCTAAGCTTGTGTTTTTGATGAGCATGTCTTAAAATTTTGTATGTTTAGAATGTTATCTAAGGATGTGTTTATGATGATAATATTGTAACTTCAAAATATAAAAAGAAGTTACTTTTTACACACTCTATGTTTTCAACAAAGTTGCTATTCGTACCCGGGTACCAGAAGTGAGAGGTTGGGATTAAAAAAACGATTTATAATTTTATTGTTGGGTTTGTAAGACAAAAATGAGGTATCAAATGAAAGATAATTGAATGGACTATATGTTTGTAAACTTAATTCTTCAGTTTAAATAAAACAAACTACCACAAATAACATCTGAATAGCACTGAGTCAAAATGACCCAAGACACGCAGCGCCGCCATTCGCACCCGGGTACCATTAGACTCAAGCTATTCGGATGTCATTTGTGATAGTTTATTTTAGTCAAACTGAAGAATTACGTTTACAAACATATAGTCCATTCAATTATCTTTCATTGGATACCTCATTTTCTCTTACCAACCCCAAAATAATAGTTTAAATAACGTTTTAATCCCAGCCTCTCACTTCTGGTATCCGGGTACGAATAGTCGCAGCCTTTTTTTTTCCAAGTAAACCTGTAACCGTGTGCTAGCTCTGGGGGTGACGGTCGGTCTTCTTACCACAGTGGTTTGATCGCAACATATCAATGAAGATATTACATTAAAATGTCAAAAGTTTTTTTTTATGGAATATAGAAATACGCATTCTCCCACCACCCCTATCCCCTCCCCCTCCCACCCCCCACCCCACGCCTGTGATGAAAGGGGGAAAAAACTGAATATTTGTGAAGTTCAAGGTCGAAGTTATGGAAAGACAATCGGGATCTGATGTCCTATTCCAATAAAAATGTAAACCAAAGTCTCAGAACCTGTCAAAAGCTGTACTGCCGGGGTTACGAGGATTTCACACAGGGTTTAAGTTACACAAGGACGCCGGGGCCTCCAATGACAGAATAGATCTTCAGTCGTGTTGTACGACCAAAAATTGTTGGTCGGACGGCTCATTTCTTAAGGGCCTTTTAATAATTACGGGCGTGTTGACGTAATAACATTGAGACACAAAGGATAAAAGGGTTACTGATAGTTCATTCTCCACCCTTCCCCAAAAAAAAGAAAAAAAAAAAAAAACAATCAAAAGCTGTTAGATTTTAAACGTGTTTTCAAGATGTTTTGTTGTTGTTTACTATTAAAGGTTCTGTCATTTAGTCATTGTGGCATCCTGTACCCTCTGTAAGGGTCATTCCTGCAAAGCCTAGGTCAAAGGCCATTCACTTGTTTCCTCGCCGTGGCAGCATCGATCAGTGAGTCTTGGATTAAGACGGAGGTCGCTGTTGCGGGACACGGGCGGATAAAGGATGGCTCGTGGGCAAGTCAGTTGTCAAATTAGTATGCAAGCGGGCTGGACACGCCTTTTCCGCTCAGTAGCTTTTGTTGGGCACCTTTGTCTGCATCAGCTTTTGTTGTAGAAGACTTCCTGTGGTAGCTTTTGTTGTAGAAGACTTCCCGTGGTAGCTTTTGTTGTAGAAGACTTCCCGTGGTAGCTTTTGTTGTAGAAGACTTCCTGTGGTAGCTTTTGTTGGGCACCTTTGTCTGCATCAGCTTTTGTTGTAGAAGACTTCCTGTGGTAGCTTTTGTTGTAGAAGACTTCCTGTGGTAGCTTCTGTTGGGCACCTTTGTCTGCATCAGCTTTTGTTGTAGAAGACTTCCTGTGGTAGCTTTTGTTCGGATGTTTCCCTTCACAAATCTTAGATCGACCTTTGACCTTTGACATGTTCCTCAACAAGCAGTTCAGCTTCTGTTTGATACGGGGCAAAGAGGGGATAATGATCGAGATGTTCACTGTACATTGAAACAACCCAGTGCGGATGAAAGTTCTGTCATTACAAACTATTTTTCACCTCTATTCCGTTGTTTTTAAACTATGTGTGGGGAGAGGAGTAGGCGAATGCAATTTTTTTAAAAAATTTATAACGTGTTCTGTTGTGTTTTGCTCTGTTTTGTTCTGTTTTGCTCTGTTTTGTTCTGTTTTGCTCCTTAGGACAATGTTACTATTTTATAAGTTGTTTTTTTTTTTAAATCATCCCTGAGATAACATCCACAGCAACGTCCCGTTCCTTACAATGAAACTTCATTGCAGCACCTTTGAACCATATTCGAGTTGTAACTTTTGAAATGCTAAAGCGTGTGTGTGTTGAGGCGTTCTTTAGGGATCTGGATTGTTCGAAGCCATGGACGCAAGCGCTAACAAAAGTATTCAATCATTATAATCATACGTACTTAGGTATAATCATGTCGGATTTGTGTGTCGAAAAAACGTGCTTTAATCAATGATTTAAAAGAAATCCACATAATCCTATAATCATCGCTAAGTTTGAAGCACTGAGATCATAAACCAGAGGATTAGCTCCCCCATAATCCCGTACTTCCAACACAGTTTATGTCATTTTGGGATTATTGTCTTATGTCAACTTGGGGAAAACTTCCAAGTTTTAAGCCAATTTAGAACATTACGTTCTTGTAAAATGCATAACTTTACTGGGGTTAACTTTACGTAGCACAAGCTTTGCATAACTTTACTGGGGTTGTAGTTACATTACGTAACAAAAGGTTTACACAACTTTACTGAGTTTTTATTACATTACGTAACACAAGCTTTACATAACTTTACTGAGGTTGTATTACATTACGTAACACAAGCTTTACATAACTTTAGCAGTTATAATACATCGTGCCACTAGCATCTGGGATGAATATATAATTATACAACATGATCACATTGTATCCCCAATTTTGTAAAGTGTAAAGCTATGAGCTTGAGGTATCAGCTGATAAATTTTTCTTTGATCCAAATTAAGAATTGTGTTTGTGCTCAACTTCAACAAGAGCGATCACTGGGGCGTCCATTATAACAAACATCGAGTTATTGTTCTTTAAGGGCCCTCACTCCGATCTCCTCCGCCAAGTTTTCCACGAGTCAGGATCATCATGTCCCTGGTGTGTGTACAGACGACGGAGGGCCAATAACAGATGATGTCAGTGTACATTGCCAAGGGACAAATGGATTCCTGGATGGATTAAATAAAAATTATGCGGAGGAGGGATGGCGAAGGTGGGGGTGGGGGAGATTTTCGTCGGGTGGAGTGGGGGCGTCAAAAGGGAGCCGGTAAACCAATTTCCGGTGTTTTTCTTCTGTTTACCGGAAAAACGCAATATCACTTGACGAGGCCCGGGCTTCTGGCAGCCAGCAGACGATATGACGAGCATGGTCACGCCGTTATGACGAGCATGGTGACGCCGTTATGACGACTTCTGCTGCCCATAAGGTTCAAGCGTCAAACCATCGCTCCTGAAACGTTTCAGCGGACTGGTTAATGTGGGTAGCTGACTGGTTAATGTGGGTAATTGAATGGTTAATGTGAGTAGTTGACTGGTTAATGTGGGTATTTGACTGGTTAATGTGGGTAGTTGACTGGTTAATGTGGGTAGACTGGTTAATGTGGGTAGTTGACTGGATAATGTGGGTATTTGACTGGTTAATGTGGTTAGTTGACTGGTTAATGTGGGGAGTTGACAGGTTAATGTGGGGAGTTGACAGGTTAATGTGGGTAGTTTACTGGTTAATGTGGTAGTTGACTGGTTAATGTTGGGAGTTGACAGGTTAATGTGGGGAGTTGACTGGTTAATGTGGGGAGTTGACAGGTTAATGTGGGGAGTCGACTGCTTAATGTGGGGAGTCGACTGGTTAATGTGGGTAGTTGACTGGTTAACGTGGGGAGTTGACAGGTTAATGTGGGTAGTTGACTGGTTAATGTGGGTAGTTGACTGGTTAATGTGGGTAGTTGACTGGTTAATGTGGGTAGTTGACTGGTTAATGTGGGTAGTGGACAGGTTAATGTGGGTAGTGGAATGGTTGGTGTGGGTAGTTGACTTGTTAATGTGGGTAGTTGACCGGTTAATGTGGGTAGTTGACTGCTTAATGTGGGTAGTTGACTGGTTAATGTGGGTAGTTGACTGGTTAATGTGGGTAGTTGACTGGTTAATGTGGGTAGTTGACTGGTTAATGTGGTTATTTGACAGGTTAATGTGGTAGTTGACTGGTTAATGTGGGGAGTTGACAGGTTAATGTGGGAAGTTGACTGGTTATGTGGGTGATTGACAAGTTAATGTGGGTAGTTGACAGGTTAATGTGGGTAGTTGACAGATGATTGGTTAATTTTGGTAATAGACAGATGACTGGTTATTGTGGAAAGTTGACAAACGATTGATTAGTGTGGGTAGCTGACAGATGATTGGTTAGTGTGGGTAGCCGACAGGTAAATGGTTAATGTGGGTAGTTGACAGATGACTGGTTAATGTGGATAGCCGACAGGTAAATGGTTAATGCGGGTAGTTGACAGATGACTGGTAAGTGTGGGTAGCCGACAGATGACTGGTTAATATGGGTAGTTGACAGATGACTTGTTAATATGGGAAGTTGATCGATGACTGGTAAGTGTGGGTAGCCGACAGATGACTGGTTAATATGGGAAGTTGATCGATGACTGGTAAATGTGGGTAATTGACAGATGACTGGCTACAGTTTGTAGCTATGGATGACTGGTTAATGTTTGTAGTTGACCGATGACTGGTTAATGTTGGCAGATGACAAATGACTGGTTAATGTTGATAGATGACATCGCACAATTATATGCCATCACATAACTATATATGACATGACACAACTATAAGACATCACATAATGTTGTACGGTAATTCGGGCCGTGCTTAGGGCGCGTCAACATTCTTTCAAAATAGGAAAAAAGCATGTCATGAGGGCGCCATGGAAGACAAATAGAAAGTGAAATGAAAAGATTTGCTGGTCTAAAGGCTAGGAAAAAACTGTCGGTAGGCTAAATGTTCATTCTGTCCACGGTAGGCTAATTGTTAATACTTCTACGGTAGGCTAATTATTCATACTGTCCATTTAGTAGGCTAAATGTTGATACTGTCTACAGTAGGCTGAATTCTGATACTGTCTACAGTAGGCTAATTATTCATACTGTCCATTTAGTAGGCTAAATGTTGATACTGTCCACGGTAGGCTAATTGTTAATACTGTCCACGGTAGGCTAAATGTTGATACTGTCTACAGTAGGCTAATTATTCATACTGTCTACGGTAGGCTAATTGTTCTTACTGTCTACGGTAGGCTAATTGTTCATACTGTCCACGGTAGCCTAATTGTTAATACTGTCCACGGTAGGCTAAATGTTGATACTGTCTACAGTAGGCTAATTATTCATACTGTCTACGGTAGGCTAATTGTTCATACTGTCTACGGTAGGCTAATTGTTCATACTGTCCACGGTAGGCTAAATGTTGATACTGTCTACAGTAGGCTAATTATTCATACTGTCTACGGTAGGCTAATTGTTCATACTGTCTACGGTAGGCTAATTGTTCATACTGTCCACGGTAGGCTAATTGTTCATACTGTCTACGGTAGAATAATTGTTCATACTTTCTACGGTGGGCTAATTATTCATACTGTCTACGGTAGGCTAATTGTTCATACTGTCTACGGTATGCTAAGTGTTCATTCTGTCTACGGTGGGCTAATTGTTCATACTGTCCACGGTAGGCTAATTGTTCATACTGTCTACGGTTGGCTAATTGTTCATACTGTCCACGGTAGGCTAATTGTTCACACTCTCCACGGTAGGCTAATTGTTCATACTGTCCACGTTAGGCTAATTGTTCATACTGTCCACGGTAGGCTAATTGTTCATACTGTCTACGGTAGGCTAATTGTTCATACTGTCTACGTTAGGCTTATTGTTCATAATGTCCACGATAGACTGATTGTTCATACTGTCCACGGTAGGCTAATTGTTCTTACTGTCTACAGTAGGCTAATTGTTCATACTGTCTACGGTAGGCTAATTGTTCATACTGTCTACGGTAGGCTAATTGTTCATACTGTCTACGGTAGACTAATTGTTCATACTGTCCACGGTAGACTAATTGTTCATACTGTCTACGGTAGGCTAATTGTTCATACTGTCTACGGTAGACTTATTGTTCATACTGTCCATGGTAGACTAATTGTTCATACTGTCCACGGTAGACTAATTGTTCATACTGTCCAAATACAAGTTAAGAACAACGTTATAATTTTTATAAAAAAAAAAAAAAAAAAAACAATGAACACAAAAATGAAACTATGAAATGAACTCATTCTACGGTAGACTTATTGTTCATACTGTCCATGGTAGACTAATTGTTCATACTGTCCACGGTAGACTAATTGTTCATACTGTCCAAATACAAGTTAAGAACAACGTTATAATTTTGATGAAAAAAAAAAAAAAAAAAAAAACAATGAACACAAAAATGAAACTATGAAATGAACTCATTACCTAAGCCCAAGTTTTTCAATGCAAAATGTTTATGATTATGCTCCAAAATGGGGGCAAAGCTAAGCCTCCCAAGTTATTCGCCTATTGTTCATGCTCACCCTCCACATATTACTACGGCTCTTGTACTTTCTTTATGTCAGTGTGTTATTTCAAACAGAACTTTCCTTCAGGTATCTTTCTTTATCAGCGTTGCATTTCAAACAGAACTGTCCTTCAGGTACTTTCTTTGTCAGCGTTGCATTTCAAACAGAACTGTCCTTCAGGTACTTTCTATGTCAGCGTTGCATTTCAAACAGAACTGTCCTTCCTGTTATTTCATATGCCAGTGTGTTATTTCATATGCCAGTGTGTTATTTTATATGTCAGTGTGTTATTTCATATGCCAGTGTGTTATTTCACATAGAACTGCCCATCCTTTACTTTCTTATGTCACGTGTTATTAGTTCACATAGAACTGCCCGTCCTGTAGCTCCTTATGTCACGTGTTATTATTTCGCACAAAATATCGGTAAACAAATTCCAGGCCAACCTTCTATCGATGACCGAGAGAGCGTGACCAAAAAATGTCAACACTTCTGTGAGCTGTCAATGATTTTATCTCCCTGCACCACATGACACCACTAGTGGTGCCCTTTCCGTTCAATGTATCTCAAACTGGGGGGAGGGGGGGGCACCGACCCTGGACATCAACATAGACAAGGCCATCCGATAGAGATCCGAGGTCAATAATTTTATTGACATGTAACCAACAGATCTTGACTTAACCAATAGATCCAGACCTAACCAACAGATCTTGACTTAACCAACAGATCCAGACCTAACCAACAGATATTGACATAACCAATAGATCCAGACCTAACCATCAGATCCTGACATAACCAACAGATCCAGACCTAACCAACAGATCTTGATATACCCAATAGATCCAGACCTAACCCTCAGATCCTGACATAACCAACAGGTCCAGACCTAACCAACAGATCCAGACCTAACCAACAGATCCTGACTTAACAATAGATCCAGATTTAATACATAGATCCAGACTTATCCAACAGATCAAGACTTAATAAATAGATCTAGACTTAACCAATAGATCAAGACTTAAAAAATTGATCCAGACTTAATAGATAGATCCAGACTTATCCGTAAGATCAAACTTAAATAGATAGATCCAAGACAACCAATAGATCCAGACTTAACAAATAGATTCAGACTTAACCAATAGCTCCAGACTTAATGGATAGATCCAAACCTAACCAATAGATCCAGCTATATATCCAGGCTGTCTGGATAACTCATTATATCCTTCATCTTCGCCAGATCTAAATATTTTCCAAAAGGATCTCCTGGACTCTGAAATCTGTGGTGAACATTTGAAACAATTTTGAAGTAGGTTTCGAGCTGTTCCACAGGCGTCTGCTGTTGTGTAAACAAAATCTCGTCATGTGCTTGAGATTTCCTTTGTTTTTGAGTGGCGATACAAGGGATCACGTGATCACCAGGACGAGACAAGCCCACCCATTTTGTGTGGAATATGTGAGTGACGTGTGTCATTATGTGTGAGGGAAACGTATTCTAATAGCCTGGTACCTGCGTTGAAATGTAGAGACCTACTTTCCTCGGTTGTCAAGGACATAATTACACTTGCCACCTTCTACAGATCTGGCCTGGTTTTTTCATGCAAATATGAAATAAGAGCAATTTTTTTCTTCTTTGGCCCGTTGAAAATATTTTAGTTCTTAACCTACTTTGGTATCTCTTGAGAAAGGACAATCGCTATCACAAGGATAGCAAACCTTGTTGACGTAGAAACCCTGTGCAATTATTATTGGACTCTAGTTATGTTAATAGAAGTGTTTCTGATTATTTAACGTTTTTCTAGGCGTGTGGTCGCATGCCGATCACGCCCATGTGTTCAGCAACACTCGAGGTGTTTGGTGACGGTGTTTAAACCTGATGACATTCGATCGTAATGCGATTGCTCTGCGTCAATAGTTTAGTTCAAGTTGGGGAGAGGAGTAACTCGTGTCGATACCTTGTTTAGTGTCGGGCGCAGAGATGAGACGCACCAATAGATTCGTTGTGGTTAAGGGAAGAGGCCACCCGTGCCCATAGCATGGTTATTGTAAGGCACAGAAGTAATCCGTGAAACATCTTGTTTATTGTTAGGGATGAAAATAATATTGGCAAATATTTACCTTTGGTTAGTGTTGAGGCTGAAATAAACCGTGCCAATAGCTTCATTTTTTAAGGGGGTGGGGAGGGGCACAGAGGTAACCAATGCCAATATGTTCGTGAATGTTAGGTACAACAGGAACCTCAGCCAAATAGCTTCGTCGTTGCTAGAGGAGGAAGTAAAATATGTCAATAGCTTGGGTTTTGTCATGGTCCATATTGACTCGTGTCAATAGTGTGGTTATTGTTTGGGACAATTGTTACACATCTCAATGGCTTGGTAATTGTTTTACATCTAACTAGATGGATAGCTGTTTGGTACAATTGTTACACACGTCAGTAGATTGTTTATTGTTTGGGATAACTGTTACACATGTCAATAGATTGTTTATTGTTTGGGATAACTGTTACACATGTGTCAATAGATTGTTTATTGTTTGGGATAACTGTTACACATGTCAATAGCTTTATAGAACAAAAATGTGAACATATCGGTGTCACATATGTGGGCATTGATGTGTGTAACGTATGTGGGAAACGATTTGTGTGACGTATGTGGGCAATGATTTGTGTGACGTATGTGGGCAATGATTTGTGTGACGTATGTGGGCATTGATGTGAGAGATGTACGTGCATTGATTAAAATACACTAGATTCTTGTCGATACTCAAGGAAAGCTTAATGTCGTCTGCTTTCTCAGCCACAATTGAGATCACAGCCCGCTGAAATGAGATATCTGATGAGGACCAAACAGTCTCAGAACGAATCTTGATGACAATGGCGCCATTATCTTGTCATCTTTACTGGGCCACTTCTTGCCTGACATGAAATCACTGGACAGCGGAAACAGTACTGGATGCCATCCTAGCACTGACATCGCGATCTGCGGTTTGGTATAGGCTAATTTTGTTCTTGAGTTTGTAAGATAGTCCAACAAAAAGGTCAAACCACTCCACCTGGTCGCGGCAGCTGTCCTACACAAGTCTGACTTTGACATTCATACATGTAAAGATATCGCGATAGCTTCAAGTATCTATTTCTCACAGAGCAAATCTTGAGTTAAATTAAGTTCAAAAGGTTTTAAGACTAGTTTAAACTTTTTTTTATTTTGAAGTGATAGGGAAGCAATTATTATGTTAAAATATAAACAATGTCTAAAAAATTCCTAATTAATACGGACGATATCGTATTTATGATGGATCTTTATTATGGCATATACAAATAGTATGTGGTTAAAGGAAAAAAGTCCTTTCTGTGAGTTCAAATATTTTACAAACTTCTAAACTTCCTTCTAATTTTAAGAATTGATTTGCTGAAATGGCTGCCTAATTTTGTCGGGTCGACAGTTTAGTTCAGTTGCTTGGGAATAGACGAACGCAGTTGTTGTTCGTTTTTTGTTTGCATCTTTTTTACATAGGCTGAAACAGCCGGAAGACGAAACTTTTGAGAACCCTTATAGTTTTTTACGTATTTCTTTTTACGCCAAATACAAAATTCATAACATGTTCTAAAATTGACGCGCTAAAAAAATTCAAATGTTCATTCTAAATTATAAAACATATTTATGATAAAAGGACGTATTTTAATAGTCAGACGGTCCTGTGTACATTTAAAACCCCAGATGACTACCCTGTTACACAACTGTTATCTACCGTTATGGTTTAAATCTGTGTTCATAGGTGGCTTGTAGACCAAGCAATGTGTAACAAAAGACCAATTTAACAGAATGCAAAGACAAAAGGAACCAAAGCTAGTGATATTAAAATTTAATCTAATTACATTAATAAATTTCTATACGAATGCAAATGTGAGTAGAGAAGCAAAAAAAGTGTATCAGCTGACAGCAATCCTCAAAATAGAATTATTAATTTATACGCACAATAATACAGCGTCCAGTAGGTCTATTTGTAAGTCTCGGTAAGTTTATGTCTCCGTAAGTCTCAGTAAGTGTATCACTTATTGAGTTTCATTAAGTTTATCTCCCGCTAAGTCTCAGTAAGTTTATCTGCTAAGAGACCTGGCGGGCTTTGTATAGAAATTAAATCCCAACATTCTAATATAGAGAAATCTAGAAACAGCGTCACCTACTGGCATTCTTGGGAACATTTTGAACGCATTCGAATGTAAAATAACTTTTCCACAACCAGGACAGGGGCGGGCAAGAAAACAAATTTAAAACACATTCATTCGGTTACGCCAATTTCAAGGTCAAGTCAACGAGACCAATCTAAAAGTTGGTGGCTAAAAATATCGGTGTTGAAGTTTGAAAATACGCCACGCCCTATTGCGTACTAGGGGGGGGGGGCATGTATAACAAGAACCATGTTGTGAGCGTAGTGGCATTAGCGTCAAGGGTCTTGGCGGCAGTGATCTGGGCATCGGTGATCTGGGGATCGGTGATCTGGGGATCCGTGATCTGGGCATCGGTGATCTGGGCATCGGGGATCTGGGCATCGGGGATCTGGGCATCGGTGATCTGGGGATCCGTGATCTGGGCATCGGTGATCTGGGCATCGGGATCTGGGAATCCGTGATCTGGGTATCGATGATCTGGGCTAGCCACTAGACCCGTAGCGGGATCTGGGCATCGGGGATCTGGGCATCGGTGATCTGGGGATCCGTGATCTGGGCATCGGTGATCTGGGCATCGGGATCTGGGAATCCGTGATCTGGGTATCGATAATCTGGGCATCGGTGATCTGGGCATCGATGATCTGGGCATCCGTGATCGGGCATCGGTGATTCGGGTATCAGTGAGTTGGGCATCAGCTGTCTGGGCATCTGTGGTGTTAGCATTAGTAGCGGGGAAACTGTGGTATGGACATTTATGGCTTCATTATAGCTGTTGGCATCAGGGTTGGCTGTTCCAGAAAATCTAGTAACTTCTTATCATTCTTGGGGGCAGGTGGGAGACGACTAAAAATTGAGTAAGAATTAGTGAGACTTGAGAGAAAGAAATAGAGGACCGAGTGTAAGGACTGAAGGGCTAGACCAGAGGGGTGGGCAGGAGGGTATGATGGGGGGAGGCTGGGGTCAAATAAGGTCAACCCAGAGATATTTCAGAAGTTTCAAGTGGTCAAGTTGTCCAGTGTTTGGGTGAGATGTGGATGGCCAAAAGAAAATATTCCTGATTTAAAGGGTTGGAGGATTGTGACTAGACTTGGTGTGTGTTGGAGGGGGGGCGCTGATGACAGGGATGGGAGATAACGGGGGTGGGATGATGACAGGGGTTTGGATGATGACAGGGGGTGGGATGATGACAGGGGGTTGGATAATGCCAGTTGTGGGATAATAGAAGGGGTGGTGTGATGACATGGGGTGGGATTATGACCGAGGTGGGATGATGATAGGGCGCTGATGATGACAGGGGTGAGATGATGACAAGGGTGGGATAATGACAGGGTTGGTATGATGACAGGGAGTGGGATGATGACAAGAGTGGGATTATGACAGGGGTGGGATGATGACAGTGGGTAGGTTGTTGACAGGGGATGGGATGATGACAGGGTATAGGATGGTGACAGGGGGTGGGATTATGACAGGGGTTAGGTAGATGACAGGGGGTAAGATGATAAGACAAGAATAGGATAGCTCACCGTCATATTTTCTGAGGCTTGCATTACAACTGTTTCCATCGTCAAATAACTTCATCGTGCTCTTGTATGTTCTTCAAGAATATGTATCATAATAAACAAGTAGAGTTTGAGTCAGCTTTAATAGCTTCACTCCCAGGAAGTTTGGAAATAATAGACTCACTGCCACAATTTTGGGGATTTAAAACTTTTAATCAATTCGCGCTATTAAAATTTGACCTTTGACAGACCCAAGCATTGGTTGCAGTCTGAAACAAGCCCCACGATACTTAAAGACCCAAACATTAGTTGCAGTCTGAAACAAGCCCCAAGACCTGTAAAGACCCAAGCATTAATTTCAGATTGAATCAAACCTCAAAGACATGTGGTAATCACCGTTAAAAGGCTTAACAAATGTATTCTGTAGTTTTTTTAGTGCTGTTAATCAGATAAACAATGCGTAGCAAAGGATTTTAACCCAGGAAACAAATAAAAACTCTACCAAGGCTAGTGATGTTAGCAATAGTAAATGAATTTAACTACTAAGTCGATTTAAAATACACAATCAAATATATAGAAAAAGTAACTATATCAAGTTATAGCACAAGTTAAAAAGTATAATTCTAGAAAGGCCCACATATTAATCCAAACACACACGGTGAAAAATCGAGTAAGTCTTGTAGGAGACCTGTAAGTCTTGTAAGTCTTGTAGGGGACATGTAAGTCTAGAAAGTCTTGTAGGAGACATGTAAGTCTGGGCAGTCTTGTAGGAGACACGTAAATCTGTCTAGTCTTTTTGGAGACCTGGAAGTCTGGCTAGTCTTTTAGGAGACCTGCAAGCCTGATAAGTCTTGTATGAGACATGTAAGTCTGGTTAGTCTTGTAGGAAACATGTAAGTCTGGTAAGTCTTGTAGGAGACCTGCAATTCTGATAAGTCTTGTAGGAGACATGTAAGTCTGGTTAGTCTTGTAGGAAACATGTAAGTCTGGTAAGTCTTGTAGGAGACACGTAAATATGTCAAGTCTTTTAGGAGACATGCAAGTCTGGTAAGTCTTGTAGGAGACATGTAGGTCTGGTAAGTCTTGTAGGAAACATGTAAATCTGTCTAGTCTTTTTGGAGACCTGTACGTTTGGCAAGTCTTTCAGGAGACCTGCAAGTCTTATAAGGCTTGTAGGAGATCTGTAAGTCTGGTGAGTCTTTTAGAAGAAATGTTAGTCTGGTAAGCCTCATTGACCGAGTATTTATGGGGAAGTAAGAATACTCAAGAACAGAAAATCTAGAAATTCAATCGCCAGAGAGTGTTTCTCTCTCTGTGTAGTATAATTTATACACACCTGGAAAGGTCAAAAAAATAATTTAAAAATGTAACTTTCCCAATCAGGGGTGGTGGGCAAAATGAGTGCAGTGCTAATTTGTGATGTCAAAAATAAGGCGAGGTAAGGTTGCATGCTACGGCTCGTGGTGAACAAAATAAAGTCAACACACGGGCTATAACACATGTAATGAACCGAGTATTTGAAAAGTGTCCGTGAGTTAGAAGGTTAACGGGGACGGCTGATGTGGTGTCAAGCGATCACCGGAAGCTAGAAAGTTATATGACAAGTACTGGACACAGCTTCGTGTGACTCGTCTTGCTTAATGCACAGGTTCTAAAACTCGGACTGTATTGCCCAATAGAGAAATAAAAAAATAAAAATTTTAATTTAGTATTTTGAAAGAAAACAAATTCAATTCTTATTTATAGAAAAAGAGTTTGATTGTGAAAGGAATTATAACAAAAACAGCTATTTCTTCAAAATGGTGGTTACAATGATCCCGTTGTTTGAGGATCGTTGGATCTTAAAATAAAGACAGGTATAAAATAAGACATCGGCGTCACGTACTTCCGATGGAGTTTCGTAGTATCCTGGGCTTCCTTAAAGTTATCAGAGATAAAGTCGCCTGGTCTCGACCAGCTGTTTTAACTGGCCCACAGCTTGAAATATCTGTGCTTTAGTTATGTTCTCATAAGGTTTCTGTTCAAGGTTCTCATAAGGTTTCTGTTCAAGGTTCTCATAAGGTTTCTGTTCAAGGTTCTCATAAGGTTTCTGTTCAAGGTTCCCAATAGGTTTCTGTTCAAGGTTCTCATAAGGTTTCTGTTCAAGGTTCTCATAAGTTTTCTGTTCAAGGTTCTCATAAGGTTTCTGTTCAAGGTTCTCATAATGTTTCTGTTAATATATTTGAAATTCAACATAAAATGATCATTAAATGACGGTTTCACATCCACTACAAACCTAGTCATTTCAACTGGTGTTCATTTGCTGACTTTGTTTTAATTGGTTATTTGAACTATTTCAATCGTGAACGTAGGTAAAAAAAAATTGCTATACCAAAAAATGTACATGACGTCACCTTAATTATATATTACATAACAAACATACAACATGACAATATATATATATACTAATTAAAACAGACATACTACATGAAACCAAGTATTATTATATAATATAGAAACATATTTACGGCATGTCAGGATATATGTCTTATTACACTATATATATACATCGTCATAACACCATATATAAATAGCTTGACACAATATATACCTAATCATATCATATACAGACCATATTTACACCATGACACCATGTATACCACAGGACACAACATGTACCTTATCATTCTATCTACACACCATAAAAACAACATGAAGCTAACTAAATTATACATCACATTATTTGCAACTTATGACACCGTATAAACAGGATGCACCTTTTCATGATGACAAAAGCAAATAGAAAGAAAAAGAACTTCTTATGCAAATTTTCCTTCAAATATCTGGAACCAATCAGTGACTGAATCAATTCTCTTGGAACCAATCAGTGACTGAATCAATTCTCTTGGAACCAATCAGTGACTGAATCAATTCTCTTGGAACCAATCTGTGACTAAACCAATTCTCTTGGAGCCAATCTGGGACTAAACCAATTCTCTTGGAACCAATGAGTGACTAAACCGATTCTCTTTGAACAAATCAGTAACTAAACCAATTTTATTGGAACCAATCAGTGACTGAAAGAATTCTCTTGGAACCAATCAGTAACTAAACCGATTCTCTTGGAACCAATCAGTGACTAAACCGATTCTCTTGGAACCAATCAGCAACTAAATCAATTCTCTTTGAACCAATCAGTGACTAAACCATTTCTCTAAGATATTTTTACCACCATTATTCTCTGTTGTAGTTGCTTTCAACCGGAAACACGTCATCGTTAGAGACAATCGTTTTAAAAAAATAACCACTTCCGTTTCCTCAACCTCGATTATCTCCTCATTAACCCCCTGCTGATTGATCTTTATGCATGTCTAATTGAGCAAATTAAAGTATTTCGAATCCATCATTGTACTGTCTCATTTAGAATGGATTTAAATAATTTGTATCCACACAAAAATGGATATGATACATTTAGATTTGAAATGTCACGAAACATTCCTTTCTTTCAATCGGTGCTTTCAGATCGTCTTATTTATTGCATATGTTCACAAGAATTCACTTTATTCTGCACTTCTCTCCAACTGTTTGTTTTATATTGACTTGGGAATAAGAACTTTGTTTAATTTTTTTTTAATAAAAGGATATTTGTTACTCTTACATTGGCATCAAAACAATTTCTTCAATGTCCATGACAACATCACATTCATCACAATAAGATCCATGACAACATCACATTAATCACAATAAGGTCCATGAAAACATCCCATTCGGGGCAATAAGGACCATGACAACATCACATTCATCACAATAAGGTCCATGACAATATCATAATTCATCACAATAAGATCCATGACAACATCCTATTCATCACAATAAGGTCTATGATAACATCATATTCATCGCAATAAGGTACCTGGCAACATCATATTCATCACATAAGGCCCATGACAACATCCTATTCATCCCATAAGGTCCATGACAACATCACATTCATCACAATAAGATCCATGACAACATCACATTCATCGCAATAAGGTACCTGAAACATCCTATTCATCACATAAGATCCATGACAACATCACATTCATCACAATGAGGTACCTGACAACATCCTATTCATCACATAAGATCCATGACAACATCACATTCATCACAATAAGATCCTTGACAACATCACATTCATCGCAATAAGGTACCTGGCAACATCCTATTCATCACAATAAGATCCATGACAACATCACATTCATCGCAATAAGGTACCTGACAACATCCTATTCATCACCTAAGATTCATGACAACATCACAGTCATCACAATAAGATCCATGACAACATCACATTCATCACATCAGATCCATGACAACATCACATTCATCACAATAAGATCCATGATAACATCACATTCATCGCAATAAGGTACCTGACGACATCCTATTCATCACATAAGATCCATGACAACATCACATTCATCACAATAAGATCCATTGCAACATCACATTCATCGCAATAAGGTACCTGACAACATCCTATTTATCACAATAAGATCCATGACAACATCACATTCATCACAATAAGATCGATGACAACATCACATTCATCGCAATAAGATCCATGACAACATCACATTCATCACAATAAGATCCATGACAACATCGCATTCATCACAATAAGATCCATGACAACATCACATTCATCACATAAGATCCATGACAACATCACATTCATCACAATAAGATCCATTGCAACATCACATTCATCACAATAAGGTCCATGACAACATCACACTCATCCCAAATTGATCTTACTGTTAGAAAAAAGTATTTCTGACATCTCTTTTGTACCACGTAGTACATCTGACATCTCCCTTGTACCACGTAGTCCATCGAATATCTCTCTTGTACCACGTATCATAATAAGGTCCATGACAACATCACACTCATCCCAAATTGATCTTACTGTTAGAAATACGTATATCTGATATCTCTCTTGTACCACGTATTACATCTGATATCTCTCTTGTACCTCGTAGTGCATCTGACTTCTCCTTTGTACCACGTAGTACATCTGACATCTCCCTTGTACCACGTGGTACATCTGATATCTCTCTTGTACCACGTAGTACATCTGATATCTCTCTTGTACCACGTAGTTCATCTGAAATCTCTCTTGTACCACGCAGTACATCTGATATCTCTCTTGTACCACGTAGTACATCTGATATCTCCCTTTCACCACATAGTACATCTGATATCTCCCTTTCACCACGTAGCACATCTGATATCTCCCTTTCACCACGTAGTACATCTGATATCTCCCTTTCACCACGTAGTACATCTGATATCTCCCTTTCACCACGTAGTACATCTGATATCTCCCTTGTACCACGTAGTACATCTGATATCTCCCTTGTACCACGTAGTACATCCTGCATCTCCTTTGTGCCACGCCTACGATGTGTACAGCAGGATGCATGGCATTGCTTGACCGCCCCGCTCCCGCGGAAGAACGCCATTGGCCAGTATTCTCAATAGTTGTCACGTGTCGTACCATAACAACACAATAATACATCACTCGGAAGCCGGGTGAATAGCTATTGTAAATAACGCCAAGATGGCGGACTAGCGTCTTAAACGCGACTCGATCACGACTTATGTCTACAGCGTTGCTAGCTGATCCATTTACTGCATCAAGCAGAGCTAGTTAAAAAAAAATCAAGTAAACAACGCCAAGGAGGCGGACTAGCGTCTTAGACGGGACTAGATCTAGAATTATGTTTTCAGAGCGTCACAAGCTGACCCTGGTTTACATCAATCCGAGCTTATTAATTCACGTAAACAACGCTAATGGCTAGTACACAAAAATGTTGTCATTGTCTTACGGACACAGAAGACGCAGAGATTACTTAGAGACGTGACCGTCTTTGACTTTGTCACGTGGCCTTATCGGGGTATCGGCGTAAGTTCAGACGTAGGCGCATCAATATCCCAGAATTATTTATTCTAAGCGTTTCGTAAACAACCTTTAGATATTTTTCGTCCATATTCATTTAGAGCAGCCACCTAGGATTGTGTTGGTAATTCTGTATTTTACATAAGAGATTTAGGTTAAGATTAGTTTGATGCTCGTATTCATTATCCGAGTGGGTGATATTCTTTAGATTCAGATGCGGCTGCATTGGTTTGCTTGAGTTCTTGTGTTTTGCTGACGAGCATGCAATGAAGTTATTTTCTTCGATAACACTTAGCGTCTTGTTGTAACCACTAGTGTGTCTAAAGTCTAACCGCTACTGTTACCCTTTCATTACCCTTTCATTACCCTTTTATTACCCTTTCATTACCCTTTCATTACCCTTTCATTACCCTTTCATTATCCTTTCATTACCCTTTCATTACCACCGGCAACCGTACAGTTTAAATTCCCTGACCTCAATTAGGTGTGACTAATTATTAATACCACTTATTACTTTAACTAAATTTTTAGTCTTACAGAAGAGACTTATTAATTTAACGAAGTTATTAGTCTAACGAAAGACAATTATTATTTCACTAAATCTTTAGTATAACAAAAAAAACTTGATAGTTTTAAATAATTGTTAGTCTAACAAAAGACACTTATCAGTTTAACTAAATTGCTAGTCTTATTCTTTCTCGTGTTTACAAAGATGTGCATGCATTATTATTCTGTTGTTATGGATGGTCAATGCCACCATGTTAGACATCTCATGGGTCACCATCTCCCAAGATTACTTCTTTCCAAGAATCACTGGATAATTAATACCATTTTGTCAAGAGGGTGAGTTTTCCTTATAAAAATAGCTCACAACAGGTGAACCCTGTGGCGAATGTCTCATGACTATCACACAAGTGAAACTTTTGGTGAATGGCTCATGAGTCCATGACTACAAATATCACACAAGTGAACCTTTTGGTGGATGGCTCATGCCTACAAATATCTCCCAACAAGTGAGCCCCTCTGGCGAATGGCTCATTACTGCAAGTGTTGTTTCCCTAATGTTGTCCCTCAACCGTAATTTCTTCAAAATCCGGAGAAAGCCTTGTCGAGCAATCCAGCTCTAAGGCCAGAGAGCAAATGGGGCGAGGCACTTGTAGAGTTAAAGCTCTTGCCACTCTTGGGATGTTAGGGGTTAATGTCCCCAGCAGTGAGACCAATCAGAACGCTAGACGCTAAGATCCAAAGCTTGTTTATGGGCAGACATGAATGCGGCCTTCCAACTTAACAGTGAGTTACGAGGCACTCCAGCATAGTTGGTACTTCTGAATGTGCTCTAAAATCCCTATTGGTTATATAAATCTCATATAATGGGTCTTTTAGGAGCGTAACTGTCCAATGGTATATGTCATCGCCTAGATGTCAACAAATGTTTAGTTGCAGTGGTCAGTGTGGTCCAGGCTGGTATGCACAATATTCCATGGCAGTGTAGGTGAATGTGGTCGAGCTTGATGTGCACAATATTCCATGGTAGTGTAATATACTAAAAACGAATACTTTGTTTCAAATAAGAACCTAAATAATAAAATCCTGGGTGGGGGGGGGGGGGTTAAAATAGTTTCCATAGGTTGTAACAGCAAAGTTCCCTGTCTTTCCACTGCTGCAGTTGATTACTTTGTACTTCAATGACAAGTAAAGGCACAGCAAAGTTCCCTGTCTTTCCACTGCTGCAGTTGATTACTTTGTACGTCAATGACAAGTAAAGGCACCGTTCTAAAAGCGAGACAAACATGACAACTCTATTCAAATAGATAACATTTTAAATTTGGCAACTAAAAAAATGGAAAATTACATTTTATAGATATTCTGTCAAATGATATTTTTCTCAAATTACAGTTATAGATTTGTTCACAAGTCAAATCTCATTTCTGTCATTCTCCCCCCTCCCCCCACTGTTCGCCACCCTCCTTTCTCCCCTGAGCGCTCCAGAGTTTTTGGATTACTCATTTTCCACTTCGTATACATCAATAATGGGGCAACACACCCCTCCAAGCCTCTCCTACCCCTCCAATCTCCCCTCTGTCCACTATCCATCCCTCCACTGTACCTTCCATCCCCCAACTCCCCACCCTCCATATATTTCGGAATCACTCAAGTCTTTCTCTGAATTACTAATCTCCTTCATTATATCTCACCTATTTAAGGTTACAACACAAATATATTACCTTCTCTCCCACCTTAGGGCACATCATATATATTGGCCATCTCATTCCCAGTGGCCATCACATGCACCTTGGCCTTCTCATTCACATTGGAAATCACATACACCCTGCGCATCACATACACCTTGGCCATCACAGACACACTGGCTACCGTGTGATAAGATTTCTAAAAGGCGCTAACTGAATACTTCTATCAATCGCTTTCCAGCAGGATCCTCCAATTGCTTTGATATCATTCATTCCTTCATTCTCCCATTGAACAGATGCACCAATCAATGTTCAGGGAAACAGATTGACAAATGGGAAATACATGTGGATCAAAGCGTCCTTGGGTCTGTCAACTGTTACGATAAATAACACATGGCTTATACAATGCAATCAAAGATGGTTGTTTTTTTAACGCAATGGGTTGGCCTAGTTGTAGTGCACTAAGACAGGACGATGGGTTGGCCTAGTTGTAGTGCACTAAGACAGGACGATGGGCTGGCCTAGTTGTAGTACACTAAGACTGGACGATGGCCGGGCCTATTTGTAGAACACTAAGACAGGACGATGGACTGGCCTAGTTGTAGTACATTAAGACAGGACGATGGGCTGGCCTAGGTGTAGTGCAATAAGACAGGACGATGGGCTGGCCTAGTTGTAGCACACTAAAACAGGACGATGGGCTGGCCTAGTTGTAGTGCACTAAGCAGGACGATGGGTTGGCATCGTTATAGTGCACTAAGACGGGACGATTGGCTGGCCTAGTTGAAGTGCTCTAAGACAGGACAATGGGTTGGCCTAGTTGTAATGCACTAAGACAGGACGATGTGCTGGCCTAGTTGCAGTACACTAAGACAGGACGATGTGCTGGCCTAGTTGTAGTGCACTAAGACAGGACGATGGGCTGGCCTAGTTGCAGTACACTAAGACAGGACGATGTGCTGGCCTAGTTGTAGTACACTAAGACAGGACGATGGGCTGGCCTAGTTGTAGTACACTAAGCCAGGACGATGTGCTGGCCTAGTTGTAGTAGACTAAGACAGGACGATGTGCTGGCCTAGTTGTAGTACACTAAGACAGGACGATGTGCTGGCCTAGTTGTAGTACACTAAGACAGGACGATGTGCTGGCCTAGTTGTAGTACACTAAGACAGGACGATGTGCTGGCCTAGTTGTAGTACACTAAGACAGGACGATGTGCTGGCCTAGTTGTAGTACACTAAGACAGGACGATGTGCTGGCCTAGTTGTAGTACACTAAGACAGGACGATGTGCTGGCCTAGTTGTAGTACACTAAGACAGGACGATGTGCTGGCCTAGTTGTAGTACACTAAGACAGGACGATGTGCTGGCCTAGTTGTAGTACACTAAGACAGGACGATGTGCTGGCCTAGTTGTAGTACACTAAGACAGGACGATGTGCTGGCCTAGTTGTAGTACACTAAGACAGGACGATGTGCTGGCCTAGTTGTAGTACACTAAGACAGGACGATGTGCTGGCCTAGTTGTAGTACACTAAGACAGGACGATGTGCTGGCCTAGTTGTAGTACACTAAGACAGGACGATGTGCTGGCCTAGTTGTAGTACACTAAGACAGGACGATGTGCTGGCCTAGTTGTAGTACACTAAGACAGGACGATGTGCTGGCCTAGTTGTAGTACACTAAGACAGGACGATGTGCTGGCCTAGTTGTAGTACACTAAGACAGGACGATGTGCTGGCCTAGTTGTAGTACACTAAGACAGGACGATGTGCTGGCCTAGTTGTAGTACACTAAGACAGGACGATGTGCTGGCCTAGTTGTAGTACACTAAGACAGGACGATGTGCTGGCCTAGTTGTAGTACACTAAGACAGGACGATGTGCTGGCCTAGTTGTAGTACACTAAGACAGGACGATGTGCTGGCCTAGTTGTAGTACACTAAGACAGGACGATGTGCTGGCCTAGTTGTAGTACACTAAGACAGGACGATGTGCTGGCCTAGTTGTAGTACACTAAGACAGGACGATGTGCTGGCCTAGTTGTAGTGCACTAAGACAGGACGATGTGCTGGCCTAGTTGTAGTGCACTAAGACAGGACGATGTGCTGGCCTAGTTGTAGTGCACTAAGACTGGACGATGTGCTGGCCTAGTTGTAGTGCACTAAGATAGAAATATAACTCCATTGAACGTGGTAGCTGCGTAATTAGAAGAAAACAAATCATCTTTGTCTACAAAATATGTAAATAAATAATATATGCTGCCGTTCTTTTTGGCTCGGACACTGATTATTTCTTGCTTTTATTGTGTGTGCCTACGTCTGTGTTTGTGTGTTTGCGTGTATGCTTGCGTTTGTGTGTATGTTCATGTTTGTTCGTGCATGTATGTGTTCATGCGTGGGGGGGGGGGGGGGTTGTGGGGCTGTTACTTTTTCCTTTTTTTTATATATAATTTTTTTTTTAATTTAATTTCTTTTTTGTTGGACATGTTTTGTTGTAATTTCGTCATCTCTGTTCATATTTCCGAATTGGTTCATGTCAGATGTAGATTATGTCATTGTCATTGGTGTATTTGCTTTGTGTGGAGGGGTATATGGTGATTTAAAATTGTAATGGAGAAGACTCCAGTAATGTAGTGAACTGTTAAGAGGCATAATTATAGACATTGTGGGAGATGATTATAGACATTGTGGGAGATGATTATAGACATTGTGTGAGATGATTATAGACATTGTGGGAGATGATTATAGACATTGTGGGAGATGATTATAGACATTGTGTGAGATGATTATAGACATTGTGTGAGGTGATTATAGACATTGTGTGAGATGATTATAGACATTGTGTGAGATGATTATAGACATTGTGTGAGATGATTATAGACATTGTGGGAGATGATTATAGACATTGTGGGAGATGATTATAGACATTGTGGGAGATGATTAGAGGCTTTGGGGGGGAGATGATTATAGACATTGTGGGAGATAATTAGAGGCGTTGGGGGGGAGAGGATTATAGACGTTGTGGGAGATGATTAGAGGCTGT
>CAXITT010000320.1:718783-737127 GCA_964033795.1 Lymnaea stagnalis | reverse complement strand
GGGGGGGGGAGATGATTATAGACATTGTGGGAGAGGATTAGAGGCTTTGGGGAAGGGGGGGAGATGATTATAGACATTATGGGAGATGATTAGAGGCACTGTGGAAAGATAATTATAGGCACTGTGGAAAGATAATTATAGGCATTGTGGAGAGATGATTATAGGCATTGGGGCCACTTCGTTATACGCAAACGAAGTTTTTCGCTGACCTTAAAACAAAGCAGAAGATAAATAGTGCAATGCCTGACTTAAGTCAACCTCGACATGGTCCTGTAGCAAGTGTCTGACAACTTTCGATGAGTACAAAGCGCCAGGGTTGGGGGGGGGGAGCATGGGTATTGTTTAACATTTCAGGCAGTCATCAGGTCAAACATTAAACATACACCCAGCTAACGGCCATGAGTAAGTGGACGAGGTCATGCGAGGATGCCATTCACTGGCTGATGGTGTTCAACTGTTTGATACGTGTTAAACTGCTGGCACTAAGTTCAGCTGTTTGATCAGGACATTCACTTAATTGGAAATAAATGATACAATTTGTGGTATTTACATTTCAGTTTACGTTCTCACTTGAAAGGGTTTTCGAGAGTTTTTCGGGCAAATCTGAAATTAATTGAAATGAGTTCGCCTATTTTTTTTTTTAGTCGCATTGCTGGACAACTGTAATTTTAGTTTCAATTTACTGAACTTGTTACATCAATTCGCAACATGTAATTATGTGACAACTTCCCGCAATAACATGAATGTGGTGAACTTTAGATACTTGCTATTTCTGCTTCTGTCCTGTCTGCTGAGGAAGGCTCTTGGCCGAAACGTAACCTTTTGCTCTCCGCTCAAGCTTCAACTTACCTTGTTTTTCTATTTACTTATGTTACCTTTAACCTACCTTGATCTTCTATTTACTTATGTTACCTTTAACCTACCTTGATCCTCTATTTACTTATGTTACCTTTAACCTACCTTGATCTTCTATTTACTTATGTTAACTGTAACATAAACAATATTTATAAACTTTGGTTGTATGTCTAGATCAGTGGTCGGCAAACTCATTAGTCAAAAAAGACAATATCAGGACAGCAGCTGGACGATTTAAAAATTTCGAGAGCCAAATTTCTTTTCATGAACCTGTCAAGAACCCTGTTTATCGGAGTTAAAACCGATTTGTTGCCGACTGGCCGAGCCCGAACTCAGGTCGCTAAAGAGCCGCATGCGGGTCGCGAGCCGCGATTTTCCGACGACTGACCTCGATCAGGGGTCAACAAACTTTTTCCACGGCGGACTGTATAACGGGAAAAAATGACGAGCGTGGGCTGGATCATCATTCTGTACAATACTGTAAGCCAGAACTAATGCTCTTGGAAAAGAGATGAAAAACTAAGTTCACTATTTTA
Organism: Lymnaea stagnalis; assembly: GCA_964033795.1. NCBI lineage: Eukaryota > Metazoa > Mollusca > Gastropoda > Lymnaeidae > Lymnaea > Lymnaea stagnalis. Next base: position 735,736 of record CAXITT010000320.1, on the reverse strand, counting down.
TGTTAATCAATGCAAAAAAAAAAAACAAAGACAACCAACATTTGTATTTACTCAAAGAGTTAGCCAAGAAGCTGACTTTTGCAAAGAGACAGCTCCATCAGACCTAGTCAACAGATATGTGAATCTCACAAACGAAGCAGCAAGAAAAGTTCGTGAGATTCGTGAAATTGACGTTTGGCTTTCAAGTTATCGTCAATGTTTGGTTTGGACTTGCTGCATCCAATCAAAAGAATTGTTTTCACTTGTTCATCAATCCCTCTCTTTCGATTTGTTGACTTCACATATTTTATTTTTGAAAATGTTTGCTCCCAGACGTAAGCTGTGCCATGCTTGCCGCAAACGGATGCCAACTCTTCCGTTATCTGAAAGTCCAAATTGAAACCTCAAATAAACACGTGAAATTGTGAGAGATCAGTAGATTCATCCAGTGCCAGAGAATACCACAGCAAGTTCCTAGCGTTCTCACGTATCTGTAGCACTCTATATTCTCTCCAAAGTCATCTGTTCTCCGCACAACTGGACTGTCCGACAGGCTCTTAGTTCCAACCGTGGCAACTATGAATTTTAATATCCCCGTATGTTTCCAGCACTCCTCTTCCTTTCACCAATTTACTCCCCAGTTGGTGGCAGTTATCGGACTATAATATATTAGCGGGAATATGCTTAATGGAAATTGATTCTTATTTTATATATATATTTTTTTTTAAACCAGCTTTTCCTAAAAACAAAAACCTCAGATTACTTGGTAGGTTTTATAAAGTGATAATATCATTTGCTTCTCAAGTCTTATTTAAATACATCTTGTTTAAAGCTGATCTGAGTTCGAATTTGAACCACTTTAAATTTCACAAGCAATTTTATTTTTACAAGTGGTAGACTGTGACAATGTGATCTGTACGTCCACTCAATATAAATTACTATCAATGGCAAATACACGTCTGCACAACAAAGTGACCTCAGATTGTATCATAAACTTCGGTCATGTACTTTCAGTAGGTCCCTTTTTTTGGCGCCAGTTTAACTCGATCCCACAGTGCACTGCCGTGCGAGTAGTTATTGTATTCATTTTACATATTATACTGTATGTTTATTTGTTTACTATTAAGATACCGTATAGTCTGATTTTGAGGCGATAGTTTGCGATATTAGAAGTTCGAGGGTAAACATGTCTGTAAAAAAAAAAAATGAAAATCTAGATACAATAAATTAAACTTGAAAATAGTAAATTATGGCGCATAGCAAACAGGAGCTCTCCGCACGTGTAAAGATCTTCTCGTATTCTAAACATAATATTGAAATATAAATTGTATCGCATCGTCTCGTGTTCCATACGTTTTATCAAGCAAGTTCAAGTACTGTCGACGGGCCGGATGAACTGGCCTCGCAGGCCACAGGCCACAGTTTGGTGACCCCTGGTCTAGATTAAAGTTCAGGAATGTTAAACAAATAAATGAAGCGCGGATTTAACACCATATATAAAGTGACAACTAGAGTGGCTCACAGACAAGGTCGTGAATAGAAACTAATTGTTGTTCGTCCGTCAAAATCGACTAGGACCATCAAGTCATCCGGTTAGGGGGGGGGGTGGTTATGGTGAGCTCGTAGGTGACTTACTAGACCGATCCGTGCTCGGAAAAGTCTCTGGCACCGCGGGCAGGGGATAGTTGCTGCAGTCGGTGATCTAGTATTGCTCTTTCGGGTGAACCTGCGTGTCTCAGCTGTGGTTATCCTACTGACTTCATGAGATTTAGCCCCTTTCTTGACAACTGCTCTCCACCTGGCTCTGTCCTGGGCTGTCTGCACCCATTTAGTAGGGTTGATGCTGAAGGACCGCTTTCAGTGAGTCTTTGTAACGATTTTTTTTACCTTGCCTATCGTGAGTTCTCCGAAGAAAATTCGTTTTGGGAGCCGGTGGTCTTCCATGCGGGCTACGTGTCCCATCCAACGGAGTTGAGACTGCATCAGGGTGGTGGTGATACTAGGTAGGTCGCTCTAGCGAGGACCTCTGTGTCAGGAACTTTGTCTTGCCACCTGATGCCGAGGAGTTTCCTGAGGCAGGTTGTGTGAAAATGATTCAGCTTATTGGCGTGACGCTTGTAGACTGTCCACGTTTCACAACCATAGAGCAATGTCGAGAGGACTGCTGCGCTGTAGACCTTGATCTTCGTTTCTCCCCTGATACCTCTCCTGTCCCAAATAGTGTTGCGGAGTCTGCCAAGGGTGGCACTAGCTTTTGCGAGTCTAGCATTCAATTCATCATCCATGAGAGACGCTGATGAGGATGTTGGGTTCAAAGTAGGGCTTACTGGGAGCTGGCTGCTACATCACCCCAGTCTTCTTTGGGTTGATTGTGAGGCCAAAGTTATTGCAGGGTAACGACAGGCTGTGACGTCAGAGTGATGCTGTCAGGGTAACGACAGGGTGTGACGTCAGAATGACGCTGTCAGGGTTAAGCGATTACATTGTTACGGAGCGAGTGACGCTGTCAGGGTAACGACAGGGTGTAATGACAGGTTGACGCAGTCAGTGTTGCGCAAAACAGGGTGTTACGACATAGTGACGCAGTCAGGGTGACGCAGACAAAGTGACGCAGACAGAGTGACGCGGTCCCGTTGGAAGAAGTAGAATGTTTCGACTGATTCAACATGTTTGACGTGACACCCACCGTCAGCCCCCATGTTCCCTTCATGCACTGAGTTTAATGATGGCAGCCCCCCCCCCTTTATAATGGGGGCGGGGGCGGTGGGAATTTAAATGTGTGCTTAGTGTAAAATGGTGTGGGTAGGGAGGTGTTCTCTGTGATCTGTCACCACGGTGTCGTGCGGGACAGAGGGGAGTTAATGCGACTTGAGTTTGCATTAAAATTGTATCAGCAAGCAAGAATTTTTTTTTTTTTAAACTCAACTTATCCCTGTTGGAGGTGGTGCTTTAAACTTGCTGGTAAATATTTCTATCTCACTGGCGTTGTGTGTGTCCCTGCATAGACAGGCGTGCGTGGAGAGTTTGGAGTAGTCACTCTTGGAATAGGGAGGCGTACATGGACAGGTTGGAGTGGCCACTCTTGGCATAGGGAGGCGTACATCAACAGGTTGGAGCGGCCACTCTTGGCATAGGGAGGCGTACATGGACAGGTTGGAGTAGTCACTCTTGGCATAGGGAGGCGTACATGGACAGGTTGGAGTGGCCACTATTGGCATAGGGAGGCGTACATCGACAGGTTGGAGTGGCCACTCTTGGCATTACCCTCCGCATGTACCTGTCCAACCTCTGGTCACTCTTGGCATAGGGAGGCGTACATGGACAGGTTGGAGTGGCCACTCTTGGCATGGAGAGGCGTACATGGACAGTTTGGAGTGGTCACTCTTGGCATAGGGAGGCGTACATGGACAGGTTGGAGTGGCCACGCTTGGCATAGAGAGGCGTACATGGACAGGTTGGAGTGATCACAAACTTCACTCACTACTCACAATAACAATCATCAAACATACTATCAGAAATGTGTAAAGAAAGTGTAGAAAACTGCGCACTATGAGGCATGGGTGGGACATTAGCACGTTAATACAGCTTAGGTTTGTGCAAAATGTGTGCAGGGGCATACCGGGGGGGGGGGGGTAGGGGGGGTAGCCTGCCGTGGTGGGGGGGATGGTTTATATTTTATTTTTAATTTGAAACTTAATACAATATTTATGTGTGGTTGGAGTGGACTGCGAAGGTTTGGATCTTACCCTGGGCAGCACAAGATACACCACTACATGTGTGGCTCACACCGATACATGTGTGGCTCACATCACTACATGTGTGGCTCACACCACTACATGTGTAGCTCACATCACTACATGTGTGGCTCACACCACTACATGTGTAGCTCACACCACTACATGTGTAGCTCACACCACTACATGTGTGGCTCACACCGCTACATGTGTGGCTCACACCACTACATGTGTGGCTCACACCGCTACATGTGTGGCTAACACCACTACATGTGTGGCTCACACCACTACATGTGTGGCTCACACCGCTACATGTGTGGCTCATACCGCTACATGTGTGGCTTAATGTTTGAGTACTCTATGAGTGTGGGCAGCACAAGATACGCCACTACATATTGTGTGGCTTAATGTTTTGAGTATTGTATGAGTGTGGCAATTTCTCATAGCCTAAATATGTTATATAGCTATTTTTAGACTAATAAAATGGTGTATAACCCTTCATCCGAAAACACATTTGAGTTTTAGGAAAGTGGTTGTGAACATATTTATTTGGATCCCGTGATCTTTAATCCGATGATTATTAAGTTGTCTTTGTAATCCAAGGCATAAAAAGGGTTGGTTAGGCTCGAATTGTGTAGAAAAAAAAACATTTCACTGAATCCAGTGATGTTAGAAACGTAAATATCTATACATAGATAAATATTTCAAAATAAGAAACTTCCTTTCTTTAAGGATACAATAAACCAAAACCCGTTCAGAAACCTTCGTCAGAATTAGATTCTTAGATGTTGAAAACTTTTTAACAGAAGGTAGGAGTAGCGCAATAAGCCTTACATTCTTACCCTGGTAACACCGGGTCAAATCTTCTAGTTTATTATAATGATTTAGCGTTGACGTCGATGAAAACGTCGTCCCGAGTTCAGCAGGACTTAATCGTTGGCGTCGATTGAGATTTGAATTTTTCATCGGACGACGTTTGATGCCCACAACTCACCAGGAAAATATTGGATCAGGGAAAGCATTAATGAAAAGAAAACTTTGAATATTTAATCTGTGTTAAGTGGAATGGAGAAGTGCAATGTAAAAGTGGCATCTAGTGAATACAGACCCGGCTGTCGTGGGGTTTGGATGTTGTCACAGACCCGGCTGTCGTGGGGTTTGGATGTTGTCACAGACCCGGCTGTCGGGGGGTTTGGATGTTGTCACAGACCCAGCTGTCGGGGGTTTGGATATTGCCTATCAAAACAGGAGAGGGAGGCAAGAATATAGACAAATTTAAGGGGGAAAGGGGATGGGGGGGGAGGCTAAATTTGAACTGCAAAGAGTAACTACCCTTTAATCCATTTCGCTGCTAGTGTCGTCATAGTGATTTATAGTTCTTTTATGAATAATTCTGTCACGGATAATTTTGTTATGGACAGTTCTGCCTTGGATAGTCCTGTTATGGATAGTTCTGTTATTGATAGTTATGTTATGAATAGTTCTTTTATGGATAATTCTGTCACGGATAGTTTTGTTATGGTTAGCTCTGTTATGGATGTAGGCCTTTTTCTACATTACACTTGGCCTCTGCCTACATTACACTTGGTATCTGTCTACATTACACTTGGCCTCTGTCTACGTTACACTTGGTATCTGTCTACATTACACTTGGCCTCTGTCTACGTTACACTTGGCCTCTCTCTACACCAGAGTTGCCCTGTGTCTTCTCCTTTATTCATCCTCAGCTTCTAACTTTCATCAACGACCGCCAGCCTCACTCCCTCCTTCCCCCCCCCCACTCAATCACCATTCACTCCAACCTTTACTACATCCGTCAGGCAGTCACAGAAATGATCTCTGAAATTCATCACGTGCGCTAGATAGCGCTCTGATAGTCGTAATGGAAGGAGCCGATACAGACCCGATTCCATTCAGAGAATCTTCAAAGTCAAGAGGTTTCAATTACGGGCTCGGGAGGGTACGGCAGACGGCGCTCAGATTAAAGACCGGGGAGAAAAAAAATTATCCCCCCTCCCCCCAAACACACCCCCACCTTGTTTTGGCGCTCTCTGCTCTCACATCTCTCATGTCTCTTATTGGAATGTTTTGTTTTTTTTCAATTTGATTCGTCTCTATCAAATTATATAGCGCATGTTTGCAACTTATTCAAGAGAAGAAAGATTCGATCCGCCCTTGACATTTTGTCTCTCGTTCTGCCGCTGTGACGAGAAATCGTATAAAATTTTATGAGGAAATGCTCAACATCAGTTAGGCTGATACTGTTGCTTACCGGAAATTTGTTTGAAAAGAGAAATTCATTGATCGACAGAAATTTGATCGTACGGAAGTTTTGTCGAATCTTTTTTTTTTCAGTTCACACGTTAAAATTTTGCGTCAAATTTCTTTTTGAACACATCATTTTGTTTTAGTATATTATAGGATAGTGCGTTCAAAAAGAAATCTGACGCAAATTTGTTCGTGTGAACTGGAAAACGAAAATCGACCAAACTTCCGTTCGATCAAATTTCCCGACATGGAAATTGTTTAAATCTCAGGGATAAAAAAATAATTGATTCCCAGCGGTCCTAGACAACGATCAACAAACAAATCACTAATCGATAATCTAGACAACTCTCACACATCGTAGACACTCATTGATCAACCTACACTCAACTGAACCATTCTAAATAGAAATCAACCACCACAGATGCAAATTAATCCCCCTAGATGTAAATCAACCCACCCTAGAGACAAATCAACCTTAACAGATACAAATCAACCTCCCCAGATACAATTCAACCCACCCCAGATACAAATCAACCTCCACAGATACAAATCAACCTCCACAGATACAAATCAACATCCACAGATACAAATCAACCTCCACAGATACAAATCAACATCCACAGATACAAATCAACCTCCACAGATACAAATCAACATCCACAGATACAAATCAACATCCACAGATACAAATCAACATCCACAGATACAAATCAACATCCACAGATACCAATCAACATCCACAGATACAAATCAACATCCACAGATACAAATCAACATCCACAGATACAAATCAACATCCACAGATACAAATCAACCTCCACAGATACAAATCAACCTCTACAGAAACAAATCAACATCCACAGATACAAATCAACATCCACAGATACAAATCAACATCCACAGATACAAATCAACCTCCACAGATACAAATCAACATCCACAGATACAAATCAACATCCACCGATACAAATCAACATCCAAAGATACAAATCAACATCCACAGATACAAATCAGCATCCACAGATACAAATCAACATCCACAGATACAAATCAACCTCCACAGATACAAATCAACCTTCATAAACCAGCTCTTTTCCAGTACCGTACGCTTTGACCCCCATTTGATCAAGGTATTTATTTCTCTACTGATGTGATGCATCTAAGTTTAGACATATCTCGGGAGGGTAAGATAGTGGCAAACTTAAGTACAACTCTATTACAAGAAGGAGTCGGGTTAATTCAACTCTGGGATAAATAATACGTATATCTTAGCACGTTTAGTTTACGCTGTTCAAAATAGTTTGCACTTTACTAGGAAATACCTCTGTAAACTGTATGTTTTTTACAAAAATTGCAATTTCTAGAAATAATGTGTACTTTACAACAAACTTTTGCACTAAAATATGCATTCAATAACAGGGATCAACTATCTGGCGGATCCATCTCAAACCAATTTCAAAAAGTAACATTTTATTCTCTGCTGTCTAACAGATGGTTTGTTTACATTCTGCAGGAAGGGGAAGTGTTGAAATGGTGTTTTGAATTGTGGGTAAATGTGGATGTGTGTGTGTGTGAGCCGAATAGAGTTACAGTAGTGTTGGGTGGCGGTTAGGTCTAAATGGGGATTTTTTTGTGTGTGAGCCGAATAGAGTTACAGTTGTGTTGGGTGGAGGTTAGGTCTAAATGGGGATGTGTTTGTGTGTGAGCCGAATAGAGTTACAGTTGTGTTGGGTGGAGGTTAGGTCTAAATGGGGATGTGTTTGTGTGTGAGCCGAATAGAGTTACAGTTGTGTTAGGTGGAGGTTAGGTCTAAATGGGGATGTGTTTGTGTGTGAGCCGAAAAGAGTTACAGTTGTGTTGGGTGGAGGTTAGGGGTAAATGGGGAAGTCTGTTGTGTGTAACGATTGTGCTGGGTGGTTGTTAGCTTAGTGGTGGTGGTGTGTTGAATTGTGGGTAAATGTTGACATTTTTGTTTGTGTTGGGTGATGGTCAGTTTGGTGGTGGTGGTGTGCCGAATGTGTTGGGTGATGGTCAGTTTGGTGGTGGTGCTGTGCCGAATGTGTTGGGTGATGGTCAGTTTGGTGGTGGTGCTGTGCCGAATGTGTTGGGTGATGGTCAGTTTGGTGGTGGTGGCGTGCCGAATGTGTTGGGTGATGGTCAGTTTGGTGGTGGTGCTGTGCCGAATGTGTTGGGTGATGGTCAGTTTGGTGGTGGTGCTGTGCCGAATATGTTGGGTGATGGTCAGTTTGGTGGTGGTGGCGTGACGAATGTGTTGGGTGATGGTCAGTTGGTTGGTGGTGCTGTGCCGAATGTGTTGGGTGATGGTCAGTTTGGTGGTGGTGCTGTGCAAAATGTGTTGGGTGATGGTCAGTTTGGTGGTGGTGCTGTGCCGAATGTGTTGGGTGATGGTCAGTTTGGTGGTGGTGCTGTGCCGAATGTGTTGGGTGATGGCCAGTTTGGTCGAGGTGATGTGACGAATGTGTTGGGTGATGGTCAGTTTGGTGGTGGTGCTGTGCCGAATGTGTTGGGTGATGGTCAGTTTGGTGGTGGTGCTGTGCCGAATGTGTTGGGTGATGGTCAGTTTGGTCGAGGTGATGTGCCGAATGTGTTGGGTGATGGTCAGTTTGGTGGTGGTGCTGTGCCGAATGTGTTGGGTGATGGTCAGTTTGGTTGTGGTGCTGTGTTTGGTGGTGGTGCTGTGCCGAATGTGTTGGGTGATGGTGAGTTTGGTGGTGGTGCTGTGCCGAATGTGTTGGGTGATGGTCAGTTTGGTCGTGGTGCTGTGCCGAATGTGTTGGGTGATGGTCAGTTTGGTGGTGGTGCTGTGCCGAATGTGTTGCGTGATGGTCAGTTTGGTTGTGGTGCTGTGCCGAATGTGTTGGGTGATGGTCAGTTTGGTGGTGGTGCTGTGGCGAATGTGTTGGGTGATGGTCAGTTTGGTGGTGGTGCTGTGCCGAATATGTTGGTTGATGGTCAGTTTGGTGGTGGTGGCATGCGGAATGTGTTGGGTGATGGTCAGTTTGGTGGTGGTGGCGTGTCGAATGTGTTGGTTGATTGTCAGTTGGTTGGTGGTGCTGCGCCAAATGTGTTGGTTGATGGTCAGTTTGGTGGTTGTGGCGTGCCGAATGTGTTGGGTGATGGTCAGTTTGGTGGTGGTGGTGTGCCAAATGTGTTGGTTGATGGTCAGTTGGTTGGTGGTGCTGTGCCAAATGTGTTGGTTGATGGTCAGTTTGGTGGTGGTGGCGTGCCGAATGTGTTGGGTGATGGTCAGTTTGGTGGTGGTGCTGTGCCGAATGTGTTGGGTGATGGTCAGTTTGTTTGTGGTGCTGTGCCGAATGTGTTGGGTGATGGTCAGTTTGGTCGAGGTGCTGTGCCGAATGTGTTGGGTGATGGTCAGTTTGGTGGTGGTGGCGTGCCAAATGTGTTGGGTGATGGTCAGTTGGTTGGTGGTGCTATGCCGAATGTGTTGGGTGATGGCCAGTTTAGTGGCGGTGGTGTGCCGAATGTGTTGGGTGATGGTCAGTTTAGTGGCGGTGGTATGCCGAATGTTTTGGGTGATGTTCAGTTTAGTGGTTGTGTTGTTTCGAGCATGTTGGGTGATGGTAAATTTGTGGTGGTGCTGTGCCGAATGTGTTGGGTGATGGTCAGTTTGGTGGGGGTTGTGTGCCGAATGTGTTGGATGATGGTCAGTTTGGTGGTGGTGGTGTGCCGAATGTTTTGAGTGATGGTAAGTTTGGTGGTGGTGGTGTGTCGAACATGTTGGGTGATGGTCAGTTTGGTGGTGATGGTGTGCCTAATGTGTTGGATGATGGTCAGTTTGATGATGGTGGTGATTCGAGAATGTTGGGTGATGGTCAGTTTAGTGGTGGTGGTGGGCCGAATGTGTTGGGTGATGGTCAGTTAAGTGGTGGTGGTATGCCGAATGTTTTGGGTGATGGTCAGTTTATTGGTGGTGGTGTTTCGGGCATGTTGGGTGATGGTCAATTTAGTGGTGTGGTGTGCCGAATGTTTTTGGTGATGGTCAGTTTGGTGGGGTGGTGTGCCGAATGTGTTCGGTGATGGTCAGTTTAGCGGTGAAGGTATGCCGAATGTTTTGGGTGATGGTCAGTTTAGTGGTGGTGTGTTTCGAGCATTTTGAGTGATGGTCAATTTGGTGGTGGTGGTGTGCTGAATGTGTTGGTCGATGGTCAGTTTGGTGGTGATGGTGTGCCGAATGTTAATGGTGATGGTCAGTTTGGTGGTGGTAGTGTGCCGAATGTGTTGGGTGATGGTCAGTTTAGTGGTGGTGGTGTGCCAAATGTGTTGGGTGATGGTCAATTTGGTGGTGGTGGTGTTTCGAGCATGCTGGGTTATTGTCAGTTTAGTGGTGGTGGTGTGCCGAATGTGTTGGGTGATGGTCAGTTTAGTTGTGGTGGTGTTTCCTGCATGTTGGGTGATGGTCAGTTTAGTGGTGGTGATGTGCCGAATGTGTTGGGTGATGGTCACTTTAGTGGTGTTTGTGTGCCGAATGTGTTGGGTGATGGTCAGTTTAGTGGTGGTGGTGTTTCGAGCATGTTGGGTGATGGTCAGTTTAGTGGTGGTGGTGTTGCGAGCATGTTGGGTGATGGTCAGTTTGGTGGTGGTGGTATGCTGAATGTGTTGGGTGATGGTCAGTTTGGTGGTGGTGGTGTTTCGAGCATGTTGGGTTATGGTCAGTTTGGTGATTAAGTTGTGCTAAATGTTTTCGGTGATGGTCAGTTAGTGGTGGTGGTGTGCCACATGTGTTGGGTGATGGTCAGTTTGTTGGTGATGGTGTGCTGAATGTTTTGGGGGATGATCAGTTAGGTGGTGATGGTGTGCTGAATGTTTTGGGTGATGGTCAGTTATGTATTGGTGGTGTGCTGAATGTTTTGAGTGATGGTCAGTTAGGTGGTGGTGGTGTGCTGAATGTGTTGGGTGATTGTCAGTTTGGTGGTGATGGTGTGCTGAATGTTTTGTGTGATGGTCAGTTTGGTATTTGTGGTGTGGCGAATGTTTTGGGTGATGGTCAGTTTGGTGGTGGTGGTGTGCCGAATGTTTTGGGTGATGGTCAGTTTGGTGGTGTTTGTGTGCCGAATGTTTTGGTTGATGGTCAGTTTGGTGGTGGTTGTGTGCCGAATGTGTTGGGTGATGGTCAGTTTGGTGGTGGTTGTGTGCCGAATGTTTTGGGTGATGGTCAGTTTGGTTTTTGTGGTGTGGCGAATGTTTTGGGTGATGGTCACTTTAGTGGTGATGGTGTGTCGAACATGTTGGGTGATGGTCAGTTTAGTTGTGATGGGGTTCCGAATGTGTCGGGTGATGGTTGGTTTAGTTGTTGTGTGCCGAATGTTTTGGGTGATGGTCAGTTGGGTGGTGGTGGTGTGCCGTAGCATTGTTCTGGTTCAATAATGATGTCATTTCCTGCTTATATTGAGTGTGTTAAAGGGGGTTAGATGGGCGGGAGGAGAAATGTTAAAATGGGACCTAGCTGTTTTTTTTAACGACATTTTATTCGTGGCTGATTTTATTATTCGTTTTTGTGTTTTTCAAGAAGAACATGATGGAAAATTTCCGACAACTGCGCTCAATGAGATGCCTTGAAAAAATATTTTTAAAAAACATCGCAGCGTATGGTGTGTAATATTTTCCTTGTTTTTTTTTTGTTTTTTTATATTTGGGTAAAATTAATCTGTTGTGTAAAAGTTGGTGGGTCAGAAGAATATTAATAATGTCAGGGGCGTTGAAAAAAATGTGCCTTTTAGGTGTGGGGGACACTAATTGGCAATCTTATAAAGTGCGTTACGTGTATACATGTTTTTTTCAAGTTTACAGCCTCACACCCACCTCCCCCTTCCCCCAAAAGCCAGATATTACATTTTATAAATGATTTATACGAAAACTTTGTTTTTAAGGGTTGTTAAATGTTTCCTGTGAATCCTAATCATTCGATTTTAAGAATTTGGTGTACTTATAAATGTTAAATGTACTCAACCTTTTTACACGCCCCGGAAATAACTTTCGGAGAAATCGTCAATTCATATTTTCTGATTTCATAAGAAGAAATCTTTATAGCTAAACTCAGTCTCATTCAAGTCATCGATAAAATCAGGCACAATCTGTGACATCTTTAGTGAATATAAAATTGTAAGCACCAAAGTTTAACAGCTGGGCGACTGAAGGAATGTCATAACAAGGGTGGTAACTGGTGAGAGAAAAACAATAACAAGCTCGTTGACTTCCGATTGGCGTCTCCGTAACAACGGAAATGGAACTGCTCAAACCACAATGTCAAGATAACTTTTTTTTAAAATGCTTTATCGTAGCAACGTTACCCAGGTGGTGAAGCCGGAAGTAAATGATGTTGCTTTTTTTAAGTAGGGTTATTGGAACTGAGTATTGGCCGTTAAGTACGGTTATTGAAACTGAGTACTGAACAGGAGATATTATATCCCTGTTAATAATGACAACCAGAGAAACGCAAGCTAATATGTTTAAATTTTTAAACACTTGAAAACTTATAGCGTTTTATTAATTTTTTTTTTTTTTGCAATTTTTAAATATAATATACTAGAATAAATGACCCAATGTTATCTGGATAATAACGGTAGGTCCATTGCGATAATTTCTACCTGCTATTGCAAAATCTCATTACAATTCCTAACTTTAAAAAGAAGAATCTATGTAATAATATTTACGTTTCAAACATCATTAAGTTTTGAGAAATATTTATCTGCTGTATATTATACGCCTACATTGCTCCCTTTCACGCCCCTAAATTACGTTTTTCCATGCAAATATGACCTTAAATTACCCAGTCGAAATTATCACTAATTATATCACTTTTTTAACCAAAGAAGGTAATTGAGGAACGATTTCTACGCTAGAGAAATAATTTAGATTATACCCCTTTTCGTGCCCTTAAATAAAAAAAAAATTTCTAAAAAAAATGGGAAAATACACAATAATGTTGTTATATAGAGCTTGTTTACCTAATTTTTCTCGTGCGTGCCCTCTGATTGACCCCGCATGAGACGCTGTGTTCACAAAGGGGTGGGGCTTAGTCCTTTTATCTATTCGTGTTTATGCCACCAACCACTAAAAATAATTAATCTGTTCCAAATAGTATTTTGTAGAATGAATGTGATTGTTCTAGAAATGCCATGTAGCTTATCGAAGGCAGGGCTTAGGCGTCGGTAGACCCACCTATATAAGGGATTGACAGGCACGGACGAGGGGACGGAGATTCAGATAGATATTATTAACTTTACGAGGCGTGTTTTATTCTTTGTGTATTTGTGTGCTCATATGTGTTTATTTCGCATTATTTATTGGCACATTATTCTAACTGTGTTAACTGTGTACCGGTACAAGATCCTCCATACTGTAAGTTGAAGATTGTAATTATATTTTCTTTTCTTTTGTAATTATCTTTAGACTTAATAAATCGTATTAATTGTAACTAGAGACTGCTTTGGGTCGTATCTTTAATATTGTTGATTCTATGGTATCGTCCTTTGTTAGGCACTGTTTAAAACGAGCCAATTAAAATTAAAATAGGAGATTAATTTCTCCCAATACAAGTCAGTGCCTAAAAAATGTGATATAAATATATCTAATATTGAAGGACTTTGATCTATGGATATCTTCATCAAAAATGTAAACACACTTTAGCCTCGTTTTTTTTAAATTATACATTATCAGAAAATCGTCAAACAAAGAATTCTTTCATCTAAAGAACATTATCGCAACCGTTGTTCACGCCTACAACAGACTTGAGGGTAATCTTTTTAAATTTGAATTGTTCATCTCATAAAAATACACACCTGGTTACTTTTTGAAAAGTAAAATCAAAAATATGTTTCCATTTTTTTTTAAAGTAAATATTAACCCATCTCCATTTTTCGAAATTAATTTTTCAAGTGTGTAAAATGATTGGGGTTTGACAGTCATGGGTCTACTTAAGACTTACATAAATGTACCCACCTTTTGATGACGTCATGGGCCTACTTACATAAATTTACCCACGATTTGTTGACGCCTTTAAAAATGTTCTTAATTGTTAAACATTTGTTTATTGGTAAAAAGAGAATTTATCATCTCTTTTTTTTCACAAATGTAATACCATAGGAGTTAAATTTATTGTCATACACGTAAAAATATACAAATATTATTTCCTACCCCCCGATACGTATGTACCCAAGATGGTTAACGATTTATCCAATTCATTCCTTTATGTTGGGACGTATCTTGTGCTGCCTGGGGTATCGTGATCATCCCTCCCTCACCCGTATTTAAATAAAACTAGAACATCTTCCATCGTATTATAGTCCCTTCCATACCCAAACTAACATATTTTGCACTTCATATGGTTTGTTCTTATTTGTATGAGTTATATGTAGATTAGTGAATGCTATTTGGCTATGGAGTTGCGCTGCACTGATTGCCTTAAACGGCATTTTCTCATTAGAAGAATATTTGAAGGTTAGGTTTTTATTTCGTTATAAATTTAATAAAAGTATATTGTTGGAATTAAAAAAGGAAAACTTATTAAATGTTAAAAATACAAAGCTAAAATGTGTGTGTTTTTTTTTATTTAAAGAGCAATCAATTACATTTTATACATTTTACTTTTAAGAAGGGGGAAATATTTTATCAGTTTTTTAACGCGCTGTTATTAAATCAAAGAATTTAAGAGTTCTGGCTAACATTGCCAATTCGTGCTATGACGTCATTTTGGGTGTTTATTAAGGAGAAATTGATTTTTATTTTATTTCGCAATATTAACAACGCACTAAAAACGTACTAAAAACAATTGATGTTTGGGCTTTCCCGATAAATGTGATTACGATGTAATTCTTAGATCATAATTTTGTAAGGAATTTTTTTTTTTCATTTCTTTTAAATTCGGGTAAACTGCTTAAAATAGTTCCTTAGTTGTTACTTTAAATGTATTAGTAATTTATAATAATAATACTTAAACTTTTAATAAAATAAAAGCGAGTTTAAAATATTTTTTGCGCATTTAAATGTATTCGATTTCCGTAAATTAAAAGAAAATAGCTATCATTGTTTTTAGGACTCCGAACGTACTTAAATCGTATCAGCTCTTTGGCATTATGTCACTATAGCCCATTGTTATATGTATATGTAATTTTTGTAATGTTGGATTTTGTATTTAAATGTGGTAAAATACAGATTGTTTCATTTCTCTTTTAATCTGGTCTACTTTGTACCGCACTTCGAGCCTTAGGGGACAAAGCGTGATTTTTAAATAAATTTATATAATATAACTAGCTGATATATCTTCTTGGCTTGGGATAACATTGACACAGGTGGAACATTATAGCCTGGTCCATAAGGCTCATTTATTTTTTTTTGTAATGAAGTGGGACCCTATAAAAATACTTAACAACTGTAAATCGATTGGGGAATAAAATTCGATAAGTATCGCCTTTCATTTCAAATTATATCGGTGCCCCAGCCTCTTAGGAAATTGACACATTCAGGGATCGGGACCATAACACATCATATAATTTTTTCTTAATATTATGTGACCTTTCCAAACCCTTTAACTAAAAATCCATGCTTTAAAAGCTGCAAATAGTTTGACCCATTAGGAGTGTCCGGTCCACGAGTTTTCTTTGAACTTCTCACACCTATCAAATTCCTATATTCGTGATACATTTTCAAGATTGTAAATCGGTTTTCGACCCACATTTGAGCCCCCGTCCAGAAGATGACATTTATGACATGACATACTGGTTTGACCTGTTCAGCTTCTTCATATTAATATCTAAGGTAATAATTTAAAAGCTTAAGATCGTTCCATAAGGTGTCAAAAGTTTTTTCTCGAAAAGGAGCTCTATCAAAAGCCAGTAAATAAGTATTCAAGGTATCTTTATAAAATGGAAATAGGTTGAGAAGCCCCGTTTAAAAAATGTAACTCCTTAAGGTGTCGAGAGCATCGCTTACAGTGAACACCTTCATTATCCTTTTCATAAATATCTTAGGTGACATTTAAAATATAAATTTGTAATGGCTAAAATAATAATTTGGGAACCCCCTTGAGCCAAGCCCAGTTCCAAATATTTTGTCATAGCCTATGCTATTTCTAGTATAATATAGAACAACGATGGAGCATAATTATATATCCTATGCTATCTCTAGTATAATTCAGACCGACTGTGGGACATATTGATATGTCCTATGATATCTTTAGTATCATGTAGAACGACTGTGAGACATTGCGGCTCTCTAGGACCAACAGTTCAATGATATAATTAATCAGACAAGCCCACATTTAGCTGTATGCAGATAGGTAAAGAGATTCAAAGAAACTTGTTAAAGCTGTAAACCAATCTAGGACCCGGGTGATGATCTGTTCAATAATGCGCCATTGAATTGATCATTTAAAAGAATGCCCTGCTCAAATACTTTAACCTGATAATCCTAACACTAATGTTAAATAGTGTGCACACACCATAACCATAGGTGCACACACAATAACCATTAGGTGCACACACCACAACCAAAAGGTGCACACATCACAACCAATAGGTGCACACACCATAACCATTAGGTGCACACATCACAACCAATAGGTGCACACACAAAAACCATTTGGTGCACACACCCTAACCACTAGGTGCACACACCCTAACCAATAGGTGCACACACCATAACCAATAGGTGCACACACAATAACCATTAGGTGCACACACCACAACCAAAAGGTGCACACATCACAACCAATAGGTGCACACACCATAACCATTAGGTGCACACACCATAACCATTAGGTGCACACACCACAACCAATAGGTGCACACACCACAACCAATAGGTGCACACACCATAACCATTAGATGCACACACCATAACCAATAGATGCACACACCATAAACATTAGATGCACACACCATAACCAATAGATGCACACACCATAACCAATAGATGCACACACCATAACCAATAG
>CAXITT010000320.1:703387-718019 GCA_964033795.1 Lymnaea stagnalis | reverse complement strand
CACACCATAACCAATAGGTGCACACACCATAACCAATAGGTGCACACACCATAACCAATAGATGCACACACCATAACCATTAGGTGCACACACCATAACCAATAGGTGCACACACCATAACCAATAGGTGCACACACCATAACCAATAGATGCACACACCATAACCATTAGGTGCACACACCATAACCAATAGGTGCACACACCATAACCAATAGGTGCACACACCATAACCAATAGATGCACACACCATAACCATTAGGTGCACACACCATAACCAATAGGTGCACACACCATAACCAATAGATGCACACACCATAACCAATAGATGCACACACCATAACCATTAGGTGCACACACCCTAATTAATAGGTGCACACATCATAACCAATAGGTGCACATATTTTCACTCAAAGAAGAAGCCTATCAAAAACTTGTAGACCAATATTAAGGGATCTCTAAAAGTCGTCTTCTTAAAACCGTTTGAAAAAAATGCCATAAATTTAGACTTTCCATTTTGAAATACCCACCTCTCGCCACCACACCCCACGCTGACATAATGAAAGCGACAAATCATGTGACAAATTTATCAATTGAAGTGGGGCTCTTTCACACGAAATCCTTTACATAAAGTATTGATGGTAAAGTTTTAAAGGTGCCTCATTAATATGCCAGCGATAAAGTCTATTTAATGACTAAACTTGGGGGGACATTGCCCCCAAAAGAAAGTACACAGCTTAATTTAATTTCAGGGAAAACGGATAACAATGATTCCAAACCCAACAATGTGTTTATCGTGATAATCAAGTGTATGATACAATCAAGTGTATGATACAGGAACACTGAAGCCCATGCGTATTAATACAGCTCATGTAAATGGGGAAAACAGACATTTCGGCCCCAATGGGTCAACCTGAAAAAAGACCCTCTGTCTGTTAAATGTAAACCTTCAAGTGTGGTTCCCTCTTGTTATTCTTTCACTCTCTTTTTCTTTTTTTCATTGGGCTGATTTGAAGTGGCTTCCATTTGCTATATATGACCGTGTATAGAACGAATCACGTGTATAATGCAAGCTCTTAACATGTCTTTAAAACCTAACAATGTCATGCCCCCCCCCCTTTTATGATGCGATCTGTTAATCTTGTTCAATAGCATGAACAATATTAAAATGGGCAATTTAAAAAAAAATATTTTCAAATTTCTTTGAAGTATTACATTTAAAATGAACTGCTGTAATATCGCTGCGACCACGCAAATATCCGGTAACTTGGCGCTATTTAAATTACTTTCTTAACACGACGATACGGCGCGCCCTCCGTCGGTGAACGCCATTGGATCGAGTCCATTCGGTCACAAAGGAATTCTCCCAAATAGGATAGAACGTTGAATTAAATTGGATTGCGAGGCGCCTCCGTCAGCATATAATGCGAACCCCTTACATTCGTTTTTAACCAGACATTTCTCCTATTCTACGCGGTAATATGGAAATGAACGGGGGGGGGGGAAGTATGGGGAAACCTGAAAAAAAAGAGCGCAAAAAAAAAACAACGAACGTGTCGACAAGAAGCCTTCATCAGCGAACAAACAATTTTAAAAAAAAAGAGAATTAAATTTTTTTTAATAACATTTATTTTTATTTTTTCAGGTTTTCGCATTCTTTGTTTTGATCTTTTCCATTGTTCGAACCTGATTGCAGTCTCCCCCCGTTATTATCATTTTACGTGGTAATTTATGGTATTTGAACGTATTCACTCTTTTATCGGTTCGTTTCATTTTTTTTTTTAAATAATGCTTTCTAGGACTCTGTCAGCTTATTCGTATTAACAGGTTAAAAACAAATATCATATCACGGTTAATGAACGTCACACATCACTTCTATATTATCCTTTCAGTTAATTGAAACTGAAAAGTGGTTCAACAATAAATTATCAAAAATGTATCAAATGTTTATTGGAGAGCTGTGGGTCAAGTCATTATCAATGGACATGAGAAATACAAGGGCAATGACACTGTACTACCTCGATGATAAGTCCCTGATAAGTTTGTCTAGGGCTGGGATGGGCAACCCTATCGCCAATCAACACGTAAGGGAATGGACCTCGTAAGTGTGACACATTTCATAACCTCCCCAGCGGCACCCCACTTACACTTTTTCATTTGTAGAGCTCATATAAGGGGGGGGGGGGGCAAATGAAGGTCTTTGTGGGCCAACCTGGGGTGGGCTGGGATGGGCAACCCTATCGCCAAACAACACGTAAGGGAATGGACCTCGTAAGGGTGACACATTTCATAACCCCCCCAGCGGCACCCCACTTACCCTTTTTCATTTGTAGAGCCCATATAAGGGGGGGGGGGGGCAAATGAAGGTCATTGTGGGTCAACCTGAGGGCTGGATAAAGAATTGACCTGTACATTTAGCCAACTCTGATTCTGGGATAAAAGGAAAAACCTGTGGAAAATTTCTAGGTTCAGTATGGTTTTTTTCTTAGTTTATGTCGCTGTTATTCGTGCTTCGCATGTGAAGATGACCAAGGCTTTATTATACGGCTAGTGCGCCTGTCAGTTCTATTTGTGCCTGGAGAGTTTTCCCGCACGTGGGACACACGCTGGATTGGTCGATTCTGCGTTTTCTTGCCGCGCACTTTCTCTGGGCTTGAGCGGTGTGCTTATACTCTATTGTGTTCCGACAGTGCAGACAGCTTGCACAGCCCATGTAGGTGTCTCCCATAAATCAAGGTCAATGTCCATGGTTTTGAGTGTGGATTTTAGACAGTCCGTTAAGCGTTTTTTCTGCCCTCCAGCTGAGCGTTTTCCACTGGAGAGTTCACCGAACATTAGTCTGGGAAGACAAGTTTCTGGGATTCTTGCAACATACCCTGCCCATCTGGCTTGTCCTTTTGTAGGAGCGTGTGGACCTCTGTATCAGGTTATCTGTCCTGCCATCGAATGCCACAAAGTTTAGGTATATAGTGTAGGTGGAGATGTCTAGCCTGTCTGCTGTAAACTGTCCACGTCTCTTAAGAGTGATATTAATGAATTGCCCTATCTACTTTCATCTTAGTGACAAGACTGAGACCACCTTCACACCTTATCACTCCCGCAGAGCCCTTCCACATAAAAAATTTGCTTTGAAAATTCGCTTATTGATCTCATCATCTATTGTTGCTGACATATAGAGGGTGCTGCCCAAGTATGTGAATTCTTAGTCTTAGTCTATAAACGTCAAACAATTCCACAAAAACACAAACCTACACATTCACAAACCCACATTTTATTTATATATATATATATACTGGGATTTCTAAATTCAAGTTTCCAATGTCTCGTTATCTCTCGTCTCGTTGTAAACACGGAAGTCAACATGACACGCTATCCTATCAGATTCCAAATTTAGCCCAGGCTTTTTTGAATAATGGGAAGAGCAAAGACAAAACAGCTGCTCTGCTGCCTAATTGGGTCGATGAAACAAAATGTATCCTAATTTCAGCTGCATGTGCCAAAACCTATGTTAGTACCTCGTCTCAGCTGGGTGTGCCAAAACCTATGTTAGTACCTCGTCTCAGCTGCATGTGCCAAAACCTATGTTAGTACCTCGTCTCAGCTGCATGTGCCAAAACCTATGTTAGTACCTCGTCTCAGCTGCATGTGCCAAAACCTATGTTAGTACCTCGTCTCAGCTGCATGTGCCAAAACCTATGTTAGTACCTCGTCTCAGCTGCATGTGCCAAAACCTATGTTAGTACCTCGTCTCAGCTGCATGTGCCAAAACCTATGTTAGTACCTCGTCTCAGCTGCATGTGCCAAAACCTATGTTAGTACCTCGTCTCAGCTGCATGTGCCAAAACCTATGTTAGTACCTCGTCTCAGCTGCATGTGCCAAAACCTATGTTAGTACCTCGTCTCAGCTGCATGTGCCAAAACCTATGTTAGTACCTCGTCTCAGCTGCATGTGCCAAAACCTATGTTAGTACCTCGTCTCAGCTGCATGTGCCAAAACCTATGTTAGTACCTCGTCTCAGCTGCATGTGCCAAAACCTATGTTAGTACCTCGTCTCAGCTGCATGTGCCAAAACCTATGTTAGTACCTCGTCTCAGCTGCATGTGCCAAAACCTATGTTAGTACCTCGTCTCAGCTGCATGTGCCAAAACCTATGTTAGTACCTCGTCTCAGCTGCATGTGCCAAAACCTATGTTAGTACCTCGTCTCAGCTGCATGTGCCAAAACCTATGTTAGTACCTCGTCTCAGCTGCATGTGCCAAAACCTATGTTAGTACCTCGTCTCAGCTGCATGTGCCAAAACCTATGTTAGTACCTCGTCTCAGCTGCATGTGCCAAAACCTATGTTAGTACCTCGTCTCAGCTGCATGTGCCAAAACCTATGTTAGTACCTCGTCTCAGCTGCATGTGCCAAAACCTATGTTAGTACCTCGTCTCAGCTGCATGTGCCAAAACCTATGTTAGTACCTCGTCTCAGCTGCATGTGCCAAAACCTATGTTAGTACCTCGTCTCAGCTGCATGTGCCAAAACCTATGTTAGTACCTCGTCTCAGCTGCATGTGCCAAAACCTATGTTAGTACCTCGTCTCAGCTGCATGTGCCAAAACCTATGTTAGTACCTCGTCTCAGCTGCATGTGCCAAAACCTATGTTAGTACCTCGTCTCAGCTGCATGTGCCAAAACCTATGTTAGTACCTCGTCTCAGCTGCATGTGCCAAAACCTATGTTAGTACCTCGTCTCAGCTGCATGTGCCAAAACCTATGTTAGTACCTCGTCTCAGCTGCATGTGCCAAAACCTATGTTAGTACCTCGTCTCAGCTGCATGTGCCAAAACCTATGTTAGTACCTCGTCTCAGCTGCATGTGCCAAAACCTATGTTAGTACCTCGTCTCAGCTGCATGTGCCAAAACCTATGTTAGTACCTCGTCTCAGCTGCATGTGCCAAAACCTATGTTAGTACCTCGTCTCAGCTGCATGTGCCAAAACCTATGTTAGTACCTCGTCTCAGCTGCATGTGCCAAAACCTATGTTAGTACCTCGTCTCAGCTGCATGTGCCAAAACCTATGTTAGTACCTCGTCTCAGCTGCATGTGCCAAAACCTATGTTAGTACCTCGTCTCAGCTGCATGTGCCAAAACCTATGTTAGTACCTCGTCTCAGCTGCATGTGCCAAAACCTATGTTAGTACCTCGTCTCAGCTGCATGTGCCAAAACCTATGTTAGTACCTCGTCTCAGCTGCATGTGCCAAAACCTATGTTAGTACCTCGTCTCAGCTGCATGTGCCAAAACCTATGTTAGTACCTCGTCTCAGCTGCATGTGCCAAAACCTATGTTAGTACCTCGTCTCAGCTGCATNTAGTACCTCGTCTCAGCTGTGTGTGCCAAAACCTATGCTAGTACCTCGTCTCAGCTGGGTGTGCTAAACCTATGCTAGTACCTCGTCTCAGCTGTGTGTGCCAAAACCTATGCTAGTACCTCGTCTCAGCTGTGTGTGCCAAAACCTATGTTAGTACCTCGTCTCAGCTGTGTGTGCCAAAACCTATGTTAATACCTCGTCTCAGCTGGGTGTGCTAAACCTATGCTAGTACCTCGTCTCAGCTGCATGTGCCAAAACCTATGCTAGTACCTCGTCTCAGCTGCATGTGCCAAAACCTATGCTAGTACCTCGTCCTAGCTGCATGTGCCAAAACCTATGCTAGTACCTCGTCTCAGCTGCATGTGCCAAAACCTATGCTAGTACCTCGTCTCAGCTGAGTGTGCTAAACCTATGCTAGTACCTCGTCTCAGCTGCGTGTTTCAAAACCTTTAGAAACGACTGCATTAATGAACCATTATCTTTTATTTATGATGATAATCTGAACTTCCTCCTCTTCTATCCTCCACCACAAAAACCTTCATCTCCCCCCCCCTTCACTGTCTACATCTGCTCAAAAAGCCTCCCCTGGCCCCTTACGGCTAATCCCCCCCCCGGCCCCCCACACACACACTTTGATATCCTTCTACTTTTATCCTTTACGAAAATACCGGTATTGTGATAAATAGTATTATGAGTCATTTGTCTTGAAATAAAGTTTATTCATACATTGTTGTGAATGTAATGTGATTATGTTTAATTCTTTAATGTGAATATAACACATTCAACATTCTGTTTTGTGAACATAACACATTCAACATTCTGTCTTTTGAACATAAAACATTCAACATTCTGTTTTGTGAACATAACACATTCAACATTCTGTTTTGTGAATATAACACATTCAACATTCTGTATTGTGAACATAACATATTCAACATTCTGTTTTTGAACCTAAAACTTTCAACATTCTGTTTTGTGAACATAACACATTCAACATTCTGTTTTTTGAACATAGCACATTCAACATGCTGTATTGTAAACATTACACATTCAACATTCCGTTTTGTGAACATAACACATTCAACATTCTGTATTGTGAACATTACACATTCAAAATTCTGTTTTGTGAACATAACACATTCAACATTATGTATTGTGCGTATTGATTAACTTGTTCTCAGCTGTAACAGGAAATTAAAATTTCTGAAATAATATTTTACTCAATCTTTTTCTTTTTACGCAGTTAAAAAAAAATGAACTTTATTTTTTGTTCAAGATTGCATTATTTTGTATGAACCAAACAAGATAAGAACGAGGCTCTCTGATTTTAGTGATTTTTATTTTAAGATATGTTGCCATGGCAACAGTGATGTGCAGGAACGGGGAAAAAAGTGAATACAATTTATTCCGCAAGAGATTTTTTTTCTATTTACCTTATATTTTTCAATCTTTATATTTGTAAACCGGTTGAAATTCTTAGGGTCCACATTAAAATGTAATGACTTTTCAAAATTGCTGGATGTATTCTAGAAGTGTATTATGGAGTTCTGAAGTCTTAGATTTAAATATTTTGATTCCGTACTTTGTTGATGCCAAGATTTGACGGATGTTCAAAAAAAATTAATAATTTGATATCTTGTCCAAGTGACAAAACAAGATTAAACTACTTATGCACTCCGTTATCTTGTCATTCCGGTGTTTTTGTACGAACCCCGCTATGTTTAGGTTTTAGAGAGTTATATGTATCGGCCGGTGGTATAAATGAGGGGTTCACAAACTGCCAAGTGGAAAACAAATGCATTTAAGCATCGCTATTTTGCAGTGAACTTGTTCGAATTTGTCCAAATGTGTCTTGGCAAAACCTAGATTCAGCAAGGGTGCCACGACTTGATCAAGTTTGGGCAGCTCTGGTATAAAGGATTATGCAAATGTAAAGCGGTTTACCCGGGTAGCTCTAAAGCGTTTAGGAACCTCTTATATAAAAGATGCTACCAGTGTAAAGAGGTTTCCCAGGGTAGTTCTAGCGCGTTTGGGAACCTGTGGCAAACAAGATGCTACCAGTGTAAAGGGGTTTACCAGGGCAGAAGGGAAAGACCTAAAAGATCACATTTTGTTCTTAAGCCGTAGTTTAAGTCGTATTCATTCTATCAATGAAATGAATGGCACGCGCAAAATATAATTCCCGGCAACTACCCTAAATGATTTTTTTTTTATAACGCAACTGCGTTTGGTGGGTCATATTTTCTTTTTGGAAAATGTAATCGTCTCAATTTAAAGATGGTGTATTAAGTATTCGGTTTAAAAGTGGTTGGGACTTGAGAATATTAATACAGTTATGAGCGTGACATAAAAAGTGTGCGGTAACGTATCATCGGGGGAAGAGGTGAAGCAAAAATTGGGATTCTTAAAGGTGCGTTACTTGAGTTCATGTTTTGTCAAGTAATTTTAGCAGATGGGAAGTTCACGCATTGCTGTCACCAATGTTTGGCGGGCTATAACTAGTAAATTAATACTTTCAGCGATGAACCATCCTAACACAATGAACTTATTCAGCTGCGCAGATGTGTTAGTAAGCGATATGTGGAGCACGCTTAGACAGCGCCTTGATCGGTGCATGGTTTGCTGAACAGGGTGCATGGTTTGCTGAACAGGGTGCTTGGTTTGCTGAGCAGGGTGCATGGTTTGCAGAACAGGGTACATGGTTTGCTGAGCAGGGTGCATGGTTTGCTGAGCAGTGTGCGTGGTTTGCTGTACAGTGTGCATGGTTTGCTGAACAGTGTGCATGGTTTGCTGAACAGGGTGAATGGTTTGCTGAGCAGGGTGCATGGTTTGCTGAGAAGGGTGCATTGTTTTCTGAACAGTGTGCATGGTTTGCTAAACAGTGTGCATGGTTTGCTGAACAGGGTGCATGGTTTGCTGAACAGTGTGAATGGTTTGCTGAACAGGGTGCATGGTTTGCTGAACTGTGTGCATGGTTTGCTGAACAGGGTACATGGTTTGCTGAACTGTGTGCATGGTTTGCTGAGCAGAGTGCATGGTTTGCTGAACTGTGTGCATGGTTTGCTGAACAGGGTGCATGGTTTCCTGAACAGGGTGCATGGTTTGCTGAACAGGGTGCATGGTTTGCTGAGCAGTGTGCATGGTTTGCTGAACAGGGTGCATGGTTTGCTGAACAGTGTGCATGGTTTGCTGAACAGGGTGCATGGTTTGCTGAACAGTGTGAATGGTTTGCTGAACAGGGTGCATGGTTTGCTGAACTGTGTGCATGGTTTGCTGAACAGGGTACATGGTTTGCTGAACTGTGTGCATGGTTTGCTGAGCAGAGTGCATGGTTTGCTGAACTGTGTGCATGGTTTGCAGAACAGGGTACATGGTTTGCTGAACAGGGTGCATGGTTTGCTGAAAAGGGTGCATGGTTTGCTGAACAGGGTACATGGTTTGCTGAGCAGTGTGCATGGTTTGCTGAGCAGAGTGCATGGTTTGCTGAACAGTGTGCATGGTTTGCTGAACAGGGTGCATGGTTTGCTGAACAGTGTGCATGGTTTGCTGAGCAGGGTACATGGTTTGCTGAGCAGGGTGCATGGTTTGCTGAACAGTGTGCATGGATTGCTGAACAGTGTGCGTGGTTTGCTGAACAGGGTGCATGGTTAAAGGTCAGTTTGTAGGTTTGTTTGTTGGCTGAACATTGCACATGGTTACTTACAGATGATGGTTTGTCGCTAAAGTGTCTTAGGTAGTTAGGGTAGGACCTTTAACTATTGAGAACCATTGGCCCGTGGACCCGCCCTACAAATCTGGTCAATCATATCCCTTCCCCCCCTCCCCACATCCGCTCTTGCTGCCCCTGTTGCGATTTGACCCCCCCCCCCCCCCCTCCTTTAACTATTGAGAACCATTGGCCCGTGGACCCGCCCTACAAATCTGGTCAATCATATCCCTTCCCCCCCTCCCCCCACCCGCTCTTGCTGCCCCTGTTGAGATTTGCCCCCCCCCCCCCCACACACACACACCACAACGTTTTTCCTGCGTCCATTCCGTCTTGTGGTAAGCAGGTACTAACATTTATCGTGACTCACGTCACTTCCGGTATGTAACACCAAAAACACTCGCCAATACTCAGGTCACTCTGTCCACGCGAGCTACAAATGCTGCGAAGTGGCTCACGTGCCTGCAAGGCAGCGACAACCATTGGCCAGGGTGGATTAATTTGGAACCGAATGAGACCTGCCCACCAGCTGAACCTTGACCAGTGAGGGTCAATGCTTCCGGACATGGGGAAGGGTAATTTCATTAATCCATTAGATAACAATTACACGCTGATTACATGGACTATAATTCATACACTCCATACAGAGTCGAAGGCCTAGTAACATAATTGGACATAATTTGTGCAGGCCTATTTCTGATCAGTTGATTCATTTATTTACCTCCTCCCAATGATCAAATAAATCGTCTGTCTCTACGCATAAATCATATGTCTCTACAAGGAAATCATATTTATTTAAAAATGAATCATCTATCTCTACAGATAAATCATCCTTTTTATAAATAAATCCCTACGTCTTTACAAATAAACTAGACCGTGGTTAGCGTTGATTAGTTCCAACAGTTTTTTCTTGCGCCCCGCGCCCCACCCCCACTCTGACATCTTGACTTTGTCATGTTCACAACCGCCTTATTCAACTTGACTTTGTCATATTCATAACCACCTGTATCAACTTGACTTTCACATATTCATAACCACATGTATCAACTTGACTTTGACTTTGTCATGTTCATAACCGCCTGCATCAACTTGACTTTGTCATATTCATAACCACCTGTATCAACTTGACTTTGTGTAGATAGACGCCCTGACTGAAAGCTGCGCTGAGTTCACTTCTGCCTTGGTCACGGCTAGATCATTTCAATTAAAATACATCATTATTAAGATAAGATAAGATAAGATTATTTTATTGATCCAAACAAATGGAAATGGTTATTTTGATTGCATTGTGCATATAAATTTTCAGCACATAAATAAATAGATAATTTAATTAAGTCCACATTTTTCAACTAATACAATTTGAACACAAGACATCCACATTAAATTATTTCACTAGTGAAACAAAAACGCAATTCAGTGAATCCAAATTACAGGTAACCCTTCTTCCGCTGCATAATTACAGTTAGAATTAAATTTGAAAAGTCACCTCGTATTGTATCAGACCACCTCCCATCAAAACATCACTGCCATGACCTCTCTATCAATGGGACTAGTGACCTCGTATTGTATCAGACCACCTCCCATCAAAACATCACTGCCATGACCTCTCTATCAATGGAACTAGTGACCTCGTATTGTATCAGACCACCTCCCATCAAAACATCACTGCCATGACCTCTCTATCAAAAAGACTGGTGACCTCGTATTGTATCAGACCAACTCCCATCAAAACATCACTGCCATTACCTCTCTATCAATGGGACTAGTGACCTCGTATTGTATCAGACCACCTCCCATCAAAACATCACTGCCATGACCTCTCTATCAATAAGACTGGTGACCTCGTATTGTATCAGACCAACTCCCATCAAAACATCACTGCCATGACCTCTCTATCAATGGGACTAGTGACCTCGTATTGTATCAGACCACCTCCCATCAAAACATCACTGCAATGACCTCTCTATCAATAAGACTGGTGACCTCGTATTGTATCAGACCACCTCCCATCAAAACACCACTGCCATGACTTCTCCATCAATAAGACTGGTGACCTCGTATTGTATCAGACCACCTTCCATCAAAACATCACTGCCATGACCTCTCTATCAATAAGACTGGTGACCTCGTATTGTATCAGACCACCTCCCATCAAAACATCACTGCCATGACCTCTCTATCAATGGGACTAGTGACCTCGTATTTTATCAGACCACCTCCCATCAAAACATCACTGCCATGACCTCTCTATCAATAAGACTGGTGACCTCGTATTGTATCAGACCACCTCCCATCAAAACATCACTGCCATGACATCTCTATCATTAAGACTGGTGACCTCGTATTGTATCAGACCACTTCCCATCAAAACATCAGTGCCATGACCTCTCTATCAATGGGACTAGTGACCTCGTATTGTATCAGACCACATCCCATCAAAACATCACTGCCATGACCTCTCTATCAATAAGACTAGTGACCTCGTATTGTATCAGACCACCTCCCATCAAAACATCAGTATGATGACCTCTCTTTACCAAACGTGTCACTCTCACAATCACTCCGAAACCAAACCCAGCCCCTCAGCCTCAAGGGGGCCGTCAGATTGCCAGCAAGATTGGTTTTCTTTTATTTATTTATTTTTTTCTTTATTTTTTTTTACATAAAGTTTATCTATAGCACTAAATAGCACAAACATTGTTGCCCATAAAAACCATGTCTATGGCATAGAGATGTTTTTGAAGTGTTAACTGTGTGTGTGGGGGGAAAGCTTTGGAAATGGTCAAGCTGATGTTTACAATGTGGGTTAGGTTTTACTGTGGTTAGTGTCATTTTTTTTCGACTAACATATAAAAAAACAGTATATAACAGTGTGTACCGATGCATTAAAGTGTACCATAATAATCAATTCCCCACAATTCGGAACTTGATTGAAAATTCCTTTGGTCAGTTATTGAAACTTTTACGTTCTTCTGATTTACTACCTCGAGCAGCAGATATTTACGGAAATTTGGTCCAATCTTTTTTTTCAGTTGACATGTTAAAATTTTGCGTCAAATTTCTTTTTGAAATCACTATACTATATAGTAAAACAAAATAATGCGTTTAAAAAATAAATAAATTTGACGCAAAATTTTAAAATGTGAACTGAAAAAAAACAAGATTCGACCAAATTTCTGTTCGATGTAATTTCCGTCGATCAATTTTCCGCCGCCGAATTTTCTTTCAAACAAATTTCCGGATACGGAGAGAAAGACTTATCAGGTATCACAATTGCTCGACGTGATTCAGATTGGAATATGCGATTAGAATCATGACATCTCGGCGTGCAATTGTCTGATCACGACTTTTTACCCCCCACCCCCCTCCCCAACCCACACAACCAAATCCCCTTGTTTTATTTTTTATTTTGTATTTTTTGCGCACGTCAGGAAGCACTCAGTTGCCAGTTCCGGAATTTTATGTTGATGGTCCAAGTGGCACGAGTGATCTCAAAGGTTTGGTCTGAGGCACGGGTCACCACACTTCGGAACGCGACGGCCCTTGATTTTGCCTGGTAAAACGTACGGAACACGGAGACGTCGTCGTGATACAATTTAAATCTAAATATTATGTTTGGTATGCTAGGAGATCTTCACACTTGCAGCGCCCTTCCGGCTTCTAAGCGTCTTAAATGTACCACTTCCCATTTTAAATTATTGTATCTAGATTTTCTTGTTTATTGCAGACTTGTTTACCCTCGAACTACTTAAAATCGTACAATACGATATTATTAATAGTAAATAAATAAAGATACAGTATGTAAAATGAATACAATAAGTACTCGCATCGCAGTGGGATTGAGTTAAGCTGGCGTCCAAATAGTAAACTTCGAGACGTCGCGTTCTTTGCTAAATTTTATAGTGAATAAATATGTTGGCTGTCTTTGCTTTTTGTGCTTTGCTCGCCACTCACCCATGATTAACACGGAATAGTTAACTTATTCTTTCGTCTTTTTTAAAATCAGAGCTTTATTTCTGGATAGCAAGTATTGTACAGAATGATGATCCGGCCCGCGATGAAAAAAAGTTTGGTGACCCCCTGGTCTAAAGAATAATTTTGTGCACAGACCACTACCTTTCAATACCATGAAACACCTTGCCATCCAGTTAGTTGCCTATAACAACCTGCAACCATTTGGTTTCCGAAGACACCCTGTCACCATTTAGTTGGGTTTTTTTTAACACCCTGCCTTCCTATTTGTTTTCTAAGACACCCTGCCACCAATTAGTGTTCTAAGACACCCTTGCACCAATTAGTGTTCCAAGACACCCTGCCACCAATTAGTGTTCCAAGACACCCTGCCACCAATTAGTGTTCCAAGACACCCTGCCACCAATTAGTGTTCCAAGACACCCTGCCACCAATTAGTTCCTTAAAACACCCCAAGACCAACGAATCCCCTGAGACCGCCCGCTGCACTACGTCTTCCTGATGACGTACTTGTTCTTTGATGGCTCCCATCATCTTAGTGTTTTGGTTTCCCAACGTGTTTCCTTATTGGGTGCCTGGAACTTAAGATGGAATTGGACGGGAACAAATTATTTATCAGTCACATAAAGTCAGGGGTGGGGGGATAATGGGTGGTCTGGCTGAATGTGGTGGGGGGGGGGCTGCTAAATGGGTGAGTCTCACGGGGTCCCATGCTGAGCGAAGCTGTGTTCAGGTCAGAAGAAGTCGGCGAGCAGAGGACTAACGACACTAGTTAATGGCTGACAGATCACGTGGTTTGATATGTGGAAAGTGCGGGAATCAAGTGGTACAAGGTAGATTTAATGGTGAGACAGTGCTGGGAATCAAGTGGTACAAGGTAGAGTTAAGGGTGAGACAGTGC
The DNA here is from genome assembly GCA_964033795.1 of Lymnaea stagnalis. Classification (NCBI taxonomy): domain Eukaryota; kingdom Metazoa; phylum Mollusca; class Gastropoda; family Lymnaeidae; genus Lymnaea; species Lymnaea stagnalis. Next base: position 704,087 of record CAXITT010000320.1, on the reverse strand, counting down.
TGGGAATCAAGTTGTACAAGGTAGAGCTAATGCTGAGACAGGGCTGGGGTCTGGGGGTAATTAGCACATATAATTGTGAGATAGTGCTGAGTCTAGGCACATATAGCACATCTGATAGTGAGACAGTGCTGGGGTCTAAGCGTAGTTATCACATCTGATAGTGATACAGTGCTGGGGTCTAGGTCTGTTTAGCACATCTGTTAGTGATACAGTACTTGGGTCTAGGCGTAATTAGAACATCTGATAGTGAAAGAGTTCTGGGGTCTAAGTCTCATTAGCACATCTGATTAGACAGTGCATGGGTTCAATGCTATGATGTGGTTGCTTATAGGCTAGCTCGATGAGTCTGTGCTAGAAATTGGGCGTTGATTTCATGGATCCTGATGAGATTGAACGGAGGTTGGCCATCGTTCACTAAAGTGGCCTTTCGGTGTCCAACATATTCAGTCCATTATTGCATGCTAAACAATGCAGGCTGACATTTTTATTCTAAGCTAAGAACTCGAATAATGACGTCATGTGGATATTGATGGAAGCTTCCAGATTGAACAAAAAAAAAAAGTTTAGAATTATCTTGATTAGTGACACAATGTAGAGAGAAGATAGAGCCGTGAGCACGGGGAGATTGGGTGTGATAGATAGATGATAAAAAACTTTGTAAAGTGGGGGGGGGGGGGGTTTTTTACAAAAACCCTTTTTT
>CAXITT010000320.1:638517-702722 GCA_964033795.1 Lymnaea stagnalis | reverse complement strand
AGTCAATGTGTCTATGTCATCTAGACAATGTGTCTATGTAACCTAATCAATGTGTCTATGTAACCTAGTCAATGTGTCTATGTCATCTAGACAATGTGTCTATGTAACCTAATCAATGTGTCTATGTAACATAGTCAATGTGTCTATGTCATCTAGAAAATGTGTCTATGTAACCTAATCAATGTGTCTATTTAACCTAGTCAATGTGTCTATGTCATCTAGACAATGTGTCTATGTAACCTAATCATTGTGTCTATGTAACCTAGTCAATGTGTCTATGCCATCTAGACAATGTGTCTATGTAACCTAATCAATGTGTCTATGTAACCTAGTCAATGTGTCTATGTCATCTAGATAATGTGTCTATGTAACCTAGTCAATGTGTCTATGTCATCTAGACAATGTGTCTATGTAACCTAATCAATGTGTCTATGTAACCTAGTCAATGTGTCTATGTCATCTAGACAATGTGTCTATGTAACCTAATCAATGTGTCTATGTAACCTAGTCAATGTGTCTATGTCATCTAAACAATGTGTCTATGTAACCTAATCAATGTGTCTATGTAAACTAGTCAATGTGTTATGTAACCTAGTAAATGTGTCTATGTCACGTAGTCAATGTGTCTATGTCACGTAGTCAGTGTGTCTATGTCACCTAGTCAATAATTATATGCGAATCCTCTAAATCACTTGATGCTTACTCGGCTATTTTCTCATTCCCTACTTTCGTACACTCAAACTTTCATACACTCAAACTTTCATACACTCAAACTCTCATATACCCAAACGTTCATACTCTTAACATTTTCTTTATTTATAGCATTTCTTCTTTCATATTTTGTGATTGTCCTACTCTCGAATTCTTCTAACGTGTAACCCTCCTACTCTCTTACACTTATACTGTCCTACTCTCGTACTCTTATACTGTCCTACTCTCGTACTCTTATACTGTCCTACTGTCGTACTCTCATACTGTCCTACTCTCGTACTCTTATAATGTCCTACTCTCGTACTCTCATACTGTCCTACTCTCGTACTCTTATAATGTCCTACTCTCGTACTCTCATACTGTCCTACTCTCGTATTCTCATACTGTCCTACTCTCGTACTCTCATACTGTCCTACTCTCGTACTCTCATACTGTCCTACTCACGTAATTAAAATTATTGCAAAAACATTTTAATGTTAATAAAGTTATTGTATTTCAATGGGAAATATTGGCCTACTTTGATCCAACTAGCTGGTCAATTGGCCTGCTCTGTGCCAACTTGATGGTCAATGTGCTGTTCCACATTTTTCACTGCTATACGCTTGGTCCTACGGCGGTCAAGCAGGCCGGGTTAAGGACCCCTGGCGGGCTAGATCTGACCCAAGGGCCGTGTTTTGAGGATCTCTTATCATTTCATCTCACCTTGAGAGAATATCCAAGTATATCCAAGTATATCCAAGTATATCCAAGTATAACCAAGTATATCCAAACTTTTTTTGTGTGTGTGTGTGTACGGATAAGCTCTACAATGAAAAAAAAAAAAAAAAAAAGGATATCAGTTAATGAATGAGATCCTTCCTGAATTTAATGTAACCGGACATCCTTTTCCGGTTTTCTTTGCTATTCACGTTTCTCCATTGTCTCAAACTGTCCTTGTGGTCCGTCTTCTGGAGTTAAGTATTCTTTTCATTGTAAAAGTTAGTTGTTGTTTTTTGTTTTTTTTTATGGCGAGCAAGAAGCCTTTTACCCGAGCAATGTCTTGTTGCGTCTGTAGTACAGCTTCCCCTTACTTCTTTAACGTGAATAAATGAGATTTAATTTTTACATTAAACGCATTTCTATTTTGCAATCAGACTGAACTCAACAACGGGAAAAAAAATATTTTAAAAAAAAAAAAAAAAGGTCTGACGGTTTTCTTCCCGCGCCTCGTCTCCACACAATGTCTAAGTTTTGCTTTCATCTTCTTTCTGGCGGGCGTTCTGTGACGTGTCGTCTGCCATAAGGTGTCTTTAGATCTCATTAGCTGAAACCCGGATGACAATCATTAAGGAATCACTGCCGTTAACTCTGTCCTGTGGATGCTAATCGACTTCTCTCCCTTTGACGGTGTCCAAGCGCCGATCATTTTTGTTTTTTGTTAAATGGTCACCCTGAAAGTTAGCCTCTAGACAGAACAGGTGTTTGGAGGCAGAAGATGGCCTGGTGGCGTGAGTGTTAGGTGACTTCCTACACGCACTCACCCTGAAAGTTAGCCTCTAGACAGAACAGGTGTTTGGAGGCAGAAGATGGCCTGGTGGCGTGAGTGTTAGGTGACTTCCTACACGCACTCACCCTGAAAGTTAGCCTCTAGACAGAACAGGTGTTTGGAGGCAGAAGATGGCCTGGTGGCGTGAGTGTTAGGTGACTTCCTACACGCACTCACCCTGAAAGTTAGCCTCTAGACAGAACAGGTGTTTGGAGGCAGAAGATGGCCTGGTGGCGTGAGTGTTAGGTGACTTCCTACACGCACTCACCCTGAAAGTTAGCCTCTAGACAGAACAGGTGTTTGGAGGCAGAAGATGGCCTGGTGGCGTGAGTGTTAGGTGACTTCCTACACGCACTCACCCTGAAAGTTAGCCTCTAGACAGAACAGGTGTCTGGAGGCAGAAGATGGCCTGGTGGCGTGAGTGTTAGGTGACTTCCTACACGCACTCACCCTGAAAGTTAGCCTCTAGACAGAACAGGTGTTTGGAGGCAGAAGATGGCCTGGTGGCGTGAGTGTTAGGTGACTTCCTACACGCACTCACCCTGAAAGTTAGCCTCTAGACAGAACAGGTGTCTGGAGGCAGAAGATGGCCTGGTGGCGTGAGTGTTAGGTGACTTCCTACACGCACTCACCAAAACGCAAACACACATATACACTCAAACACACGCACTCGTTAATGATAACAGGGAAACGGTAAAATGTATTCATCTTTTTTTATATATTTATATTTATATTTATATATATAATCTTTTAATTAGGTCGCATTCCAAAACCAATTTAAAGACTATTCAAATTTTGAAACAGCTCTTCCCTACCTTAATTTTTATAATATTCAATTATGGACGCAAATGAAAAAAAAGAAAAATGAATCATCGGAATATTATGTAAAGATTTTTTCTTCAAAATGGCGCCCAATGAAATTTAGATTTTTTTTTTAATTATTTTTTTTTTTTTTGTGTTGATGATGTCCACGTCCTATGGCAAATTGAAAAGCACATACACTTTTTTTTCCCATCAAGATTATGAATTTATTGTAAGCCTAGATGAACAGACGTCTGCTAAAGAAGGATACAAAGCTACATCCTAAACAGGGATGCAACGCCACAGCCTAAAACCTCGTCCAGATTGGCGGCCGTGTCTTTTTTATTGCAGACATGAGCTGCATTCAGTGCGCCCCACAAGCAACCGTGGATTAGCCGTGATTACATTTATCACCGCCCGGCGGGAATACCCAAACACGTCACGTGATCTACGTGTCGGGTTTTCACGGCTTGATGAGCCGTTCGCAGCAGCAAACAATGGCGTCTGATTACTGCAAGATTGCGCAGCTGATGTATAGAGGATGTCGCGCCGGTCAGATTCAATAGTCCATCTTCTGTACGGTCGAATACTCTATTGGATAATGTATCTTTTGTGGTCCAGTTTCTCTGTCAGATGTGTGTATCTTGTCTTCTCTGTGGTCTAATTGTCTCTGTTAGATTTATGAGTTCTATCTTATTTGGGAAGGAATATTATAGGGCTTGTCATTTAATGGCGGAAATCTATTAATAGAACTGATGTCACCATTACTGATCATCCGGGTACTCAGCGCGGACAAAATGTCAACACTGTTCAGTATTACTATGTTAGCGAAGTGTCCTTGGCGGAAATCTATTAATAGAACTGATGTCACCATTACTGATCATCCGGGTACTCAGCGCGGACAAAATGTCAACACTGTTCAGTATTACTATGTTAGCGAAGTGTCCCTGAAACTTGTTTACAACTATATTTTACGAAATATTTTACACATTTTTTTTTACTTCTGTTTTCTCAAATGCGACTTCATTGCGTGAACGTCATACGTAACAGTAACTCTAGATACAAGGATCGCCCGAACGATATGCTGAAACACACTATAAGCTGCCATGTTTTAAGCAATATTTGTCCGCGGACCTTCTAAAAATAGTACGCTATGACGTTTTCCGGTCTTAGAAATGACAAATCCTATAAAGATCAGATGCTCGGGTCAAAGGATCATCTCTTAAAATCACACAGTAAGTCGCAAAGGAATCCAATCCAGACTCTAATAGAAATCCATGCACTTTTCGGTGTCTGACTGGGATCAAGTGTGTGGAAACAAGCAGCAGACGATAGTTCAAATGAGATGGCCAGGTTGTCTTTAAGAACATGTTCGTAAACGTGGGGAAACCGATACTGGACAAAAAAGAGAAGTCAGCCATCAAATTCAAAATTTAAAAAAAAAGTGTTAAAAGGGAGAGAATCGCACTTTGGTTGCACAGATTTACCAGTTTCGGACAACAAACTGGGTCATGCCAGGGGTGATCCATTCGTATGTCATCAATAACAATAACTTGATCATTCAAAATCATCACTCCTGGATTGATTCTGTGTCTGTCAAAGGGGAAGTCTTTGGTATGACGGATAACTTCGAAATTGAAATATGCCGGCGTAATGTGGATTGTGGATTGTGGATTGGTTACGGTGTTGCGGAAAGAGTGGGGGCCGGGGAGGCGTCTATTATTAATGAGCAATCAACTCAAGTAACGTTTGTCAACATACTTAACCTTCCGGTCACTAATGCTCTTGACCTTCTGGTCAGCAAATACTCTTGACCTTCAAGTCAATGACACTCTTGATCTTTAAGTCAGCGATACTATTGGCCATATGGTCACTGACACTCTTGACCTTCAAGTCAGTGATACTCTTGACCTTCAGGTCAGTGATACTCTGGACCTCCAGGTCACTGATACCCTTGACCTTCATTGCAAAGCTACTCTTGACGTTGAGGCCACACTTAATGCTGTAATCATTGCTATCAATGTAAGGGTCGACTTAACTGAATATGTTGGCAGTGGCAGAGCGTCTTCGGCAGTGGCAAAGCCTCTTCTCTCATTCATCCAACAAGCTTAATAGTGTTCATAAAACAGGACAGGGAAGATTTTGACTCCCCCCCCCACCCCAAATCCAAACGGCCAAAAACACCCACATAAAAATATCAATTTTGAAAATACAAATATAGATATTTGAATTATTGCTACATCAAAGGGGTAATGGTAAGCATGGTTCCAGGAGCTTCATAGCTATAAAAGTGTTGGTTGTTGTCGTTATTTTTTTCATTTATACCCCCCCCCCCCCAAACCCCGAAAATAAAAGGCTTGTCAGTGTCGCCCAGCAGATATACCACAAAGTTCAAACTCAACTCAGCCACAGTGATTCCCGAACGGTGAATTTAATCCACGATACTTGCAAACAATTTTTATTGATTGCCGATTTAAACCGAGGCAAGAATGCAAAATGTTTTAAATGAGCATTGACCTATTTCGTACATTCACCATTCAAAGACAAGATAAAGGTTTCCGTATATTTGCAGAGAATCCTAACCCATTTTCAATTTAATTATTTCTCCGTATGGTTGCTATGGAAACAAATCATCCCATAGTAGAGCATAAATTGTTGATAGTATCTTGTCAGTGACCGGAAACACGCAATCTTTTAAATGTGTAATTTACAATGGCGCCCCAAGGGAGGTCACTCTAATCGAGATAAACGAAAGCCCATCATTGCAATAACAATAGACAATTCATTCAGTCACATTCATCTGAAAAAATCTTTCCACCACCTCGGGGAAAAGGGGTCTTTGCACAACCTAGGGCACTAGTGGTCTATACGCAACCTAGGACACTAGTGATCTATACACAACCTAGGGCGCCTGTGGTCTTTGCACAACCTAGGGCACTAGTGGTCTATACACAACCTAGGACACTAGTGATCTATACACAATCTAGGGCTCTAGTGGTCTATACACAATCTAGGGCTCTAGTGGTCTATACACAACCTAGGACACTAGTGGTCTATACACAATCTAGGGCTCTAGTGGTCTATACACAATCTAGGACACTAGTGGTCTATACACAATCTAGGGCACTGGTGGTCTTTACAGACTTTACTAACGCACGACGTTCAGCGTGGCACCTACATCTAAAATCTCTTTATGGTTAGCGCGGCAGCTAGCTTTAAAAAAATTAAATTCATTATTTTTAGCGCGATTGCTGCACGCAACAAACTTCTTTTTCAATAATTTTCTTTTTTTACGTACATTGTAGGAGCAACACCATGCTCAGTCTAATTTGCATATTAGTCCCGTATTATGAGTCAATCTTTAAACCACCACCACCCCACCCCCGACCCCCATATTGTTCCCAAAAAATAATCCAATATTATAGTTGCTATGCGAATGTCATTGATGCACTCCCCTCCCATACCAATGACGTCACTAATCACGTATCTAATTTTATTTTAACGGCTACTGCTTTCAGTGTTGACCAATGGAAAGATTCATTGACTCCAAAAGGTCGATTAAATAAAAGTAAAATAATGCTACATCTAGAGTTTTAAGAAAATCATTAATTTACTAATTAAAGATGTTAACAATTGAACTTCCATTTCAACTCATTAACGCCAACCTCCGAATGGACCGCCCCAACACCCCCCATCCTTTCCCCCCAGTCTTCCTTTCACTTACCAATACATTAAGAATGCACCGATTTTGGTTTCCGACTCATGCCAGTAGCGATAGCTTCCTGGATATTTAATCAAGTAATCGAGCTCGTCCAATATTCGGGGCAACAGCCCCTTGCAGAAATAATATCAACGATACCTTATATAGTATTTTCGACATGGATTTCATAAGTGACTTGATACTAGCTGCTAGGAAAAGTTGTTAGGGGTCTGTGCTAGGTAGGGGTGTGTGCTAGATAGGGGTGTGTGCTAGTTAAGGATGTGTGCTAATTAAGGGTGTGTGCTAGTTAGGTGTGTGTGCTAGTTAGGGGTGTGTACTAGTTCGGGGTGTGTACTAGTTAGGGGTGTGTGCTAGTTAAGGATGTGTGCTAGTTAGGTGTGTGTGCTAGTTAGGGGTGTGTGCTAGTTAAGTATGTGTGCTAGTTATGGGTGTGTGCTAGTTAGGCGTGTGTTCTAGTTAAGGATGAGTGCTAGTTAGGGGTGTGTGCTAGTTAGGGGTGTATGCTAGTTAGGGGTGTGTGCTAGTTAGGGGTTTGGGCTAGTTAGGGGTGTATGCTAGTTAGGGGTGTGTGCTAGTTAGGGGTTTGGGCTAGTTAAGGATGTGTGCTAGTTAGGGGTGTGTGCTAGTTAAGGGTGTGTGCTAGTTAGGGGTGTGTGCTAGTTAAGGGGGTGTGCTAGTTAGGGGTGTGTGCTAGTTAGGGGTGTGTGCTAGTTAGGGGGTATGCTTGTTAAGGGGGTGGTTTGGGCTAGTTAGGGGTGTATGCTAGTTAGGGGTGTGTGCTAGTTAGGGGTTTGGGCTAGTTAGGGGTGTGTGCTAGTTAGGGGTGTGTGCTAGTTAGGGGTGTGTGCTAGTTAGGGGTGTGTGCTAGTTAGGGGTGTGTGCTAGTTAGGGGTGTGTGCTAGTTAGGGGTGTGTGCTAGTTAGGGTGTATGCTAGTTAAGGGTGTGTGCTAGCTAGGGGTGTGATTCTAGTTAAGGGTGTGTGCTAGTTTAGGGTGTGTGCTAGTTAGGGGTGTGTTTCTAGTTAAAGGTGTGTTTCTAATTAGGGGTGGTGCTAGTTAGCAGTGTGTTTCTAGTTAGGGGTGTCTGCTAGTTAAGGGTTTGTGCTAGTTAGGGGTGTGTTTTTAGTTAAGGGTGTGTAATAGTTAGGGGTGTGTGCTATTTAGGGGTGTGTGCTAGTTACTGGTGTGTGCTAGTTAGGGATGTGTACTAGCTAGGGTTGTGTACTAGTTAAGGATGTGTGCTAGTTAAGGGTGTGTGCTAGTTAGGTGTGTGTGCTAGTTAGGGGTGTGTGCTAGTTAGGGGTTTGTGCTAGTTAACGTTGTGTTCTAGTTAGGGGAGTGTGCTAGTTAGGGGTGTGTGCTAGTTAGGGGTGTGTGCTAGTTAAGGATGTGTGCTAGATAGGGGTGTGTGCTAGTTAGGGGTGTGTGCTAGTTAGGGTGTATGCTAGTTAAGGGTGTGTGCTAGCTAGGGGTGTGATTTTAGTTAAGGGTGTGTGCTAGTTTAGGTTGTGTGCTAGTTAGGGTTGTGTTTCTAGTTAAAGATGTGTTTCTAATTAGGAGTGGTGCAAATTTGCAGTGTGTTTCTAGTTAGGGGTGTGTGCTAGTTAAGGGTGTGTGCTAGTTTAGGGTGTGTTTTTGTTAAGCGTGTGTTTCTACTTAGGGGTGTGTGCTAGTTAGGGGTGTGTGCTAGTTAGGGGTGTGTGCTAGTTAGGGGTGTGTGCTAATTAGGAGTGTGTGCTAATTAGGGGTGTATGCTAGTTAGGGTGAGTGCTAGTTAGGGGTGTTTGCTAGTTAAGGGTGTGTGCTAGTTAGGGATGTGTGTTAGTAAGAGTTATGTGCTAGTTAGGGGTGTGTGCTAGTTAGGGATGTGTGCTAGTTAGGGGTGTGTGCTAGTTAGGGGTGTGTGCTAGTTAGGGTTGTGTGCTAGTTAGGGTGTATGCTAGTTAGGGGTCTGTGCTAGTTAAGGGTGTGTGCTAATTAGGGGTCTGTACTAGTTAGGGGTGTGTGCTAGTTAGTGTTGTGTGCTAGTTAAGGGTGTGTGTTATTTATGGGTCTTTGCTAGTTAGGGGTGTGTGCTAGTTAGGGGTGTGTGCTAGTTAGGCGTTTGTGCTAGTTAGGCGTTTGTGCTAGTTAGTGGAGTGTGCTAGTGAAGGTTGTGTGCTAGTTAGGGGTCAGTGCTAGTTAGGGGTAAGTGCTAGTTATGGGTGTGTGCTAGTTAGTGTTGTGTGCTAGTTAAGGGTGTGTGTTAGTTAGGGGTCTGTGCCAGTTAGGGGTGTGTGCTAGTTAGGAGTGTGTGCTAGTTAGGCGTTTATGCTAGTTAAGGATGTGTGCTAGTTAAGGGTGTGTGCTAGTTAGGTGTGTGTACCAGTTAGGGCTGTGTGCTAGTTAGGGATGTGTGCTAGTTGGGGGTGTGTGCTAGTTAAAAAGTGAGCTAGTTAGGGGTGTGTGCTAGTTAGGGATGTATGCTAGTTAAGGGTAAGTGCTAGTTGGGGGTGTGTGCTAGTTAGGGACAAGTGCTAGTTGGGGGTGTGTGCTAGTTAGGGACAAGTGCTAGTTAGGGGTAAGTGCTAGTTAGGGGTAAGTGCTAGTTAGGGGTGTATTGTAGTTAGAGTTAAATTTATCTCCTTTTCACCAAAAATTTCTAAAAAACTTCCGTTTTAACAAATGTCTGTAAGAATTTCTGGATACGATGTCTGGCAGTATGGTGCAAGGTCTACTTAATGTAGACACAAAAACAGTTTGGTTTCCAATCCAGTACATGACATACACAAAACTTGTTTCAATGCAAGGAGAGCTCTACTTTTAATCTGACTTGATAATGTCATGTCTTGGTTTTTATCCCCGCTGACAACAAATGTCCATATACCAGGCACTGCTCAAGGCCCTACAAATGCTAAATATGCAGCTAGTGAAAGCCATCTCTAATAAACATGCCCTTAGTGTAGATTATCATCTGTCATAAAACATGTCCCTAGTGTAGAACACCATCTCTCATTAAAAAACTTGCCACTAGTGTAAAACATCTCTCATAAACATGCCACTAGCGTATAATACAATCTCTCATTATAGTATATTATAAACATGCAATTAGCGGCCACAGGTATAAAACACCATCTTTGCATAACAAACCACTAGTGTAGAACACCATCTCTCATAAACATTTCCCTAGTGTAGAGCACCATCTCTCATAAACATTTCCCTAGTGTAGAACACCATCTCTCATAAACATGTCCCTAGTGTAGAACACCATCTCTCATAAACATGTCGTTAGTGTAGCACACCATCTCTCATAAACATGTCCCTAGTGTAGAGCACCATCTCTCATGATAGTATATTATAAACATGCAATTAGCGGTCACTAGTATAAAACACCATCTTGCATAAACAAACCCCTAGTGTAGAACACCATCTCTCATAAACATGTCCCTAGTGTAGAACACCATCTCTCATAAACATGTCCCTAGTGTAGAACACCATCTCTCATAAACATGTCCCTAGTGTAGAACACCATCTCTCATAAACATGTCCCTAGTGTAGAACACCATCTCTCATAAACATGTCCCTAGTGTAGAACCCCATCTCTCATAAACAAGTCCCTAGTGTAGAACACCATCTCTCATAAACATGTCCCTAGTGTAGAACACCATCTCTCATAAACATGTCCCTAGTGTAGAACACCATCTCTCATAAACATGTCCCTAGTGTAGAACACCATCTCTCATAAACATGTCCCTAGTGTAGAACCCCATCTCTCATAAACAAGTCCCTAGTGTAGAACACCATCTCTCATAAACATGTCCCTAGTGTAGAACACCATCTCTCATAAACATGTCCCTAGTGTAGAACACCATCTCTCATAAACATGTCCCTAATGTAGAACACCATCTCTCATAAACATGTCCCTAGTGTAGAAGACCATCTCCCATAAACATGCCCCTAGTGTAGAACCCCATCTCTCATAAACATGTCCCTAGTGTAGAACCCCATCTCTCATAAACATGTCCCTAGTGTAGAACACCATCTCTCATAAACATGTCCCTAGTGTAGAACCCCATCTCTCATAAACATGTCCCTAGTGTAGAACACCATCTCTCATAAACATGTCCCTAGTGTAGAGCACCATCTCTCATAAAACATACCCCTAGTGTAGAACACCATCTCTCATAAACATGTCCCTGGTGTAGAGCACCATCTCTCATAAACATGTCCCTAGTGTAGAACACCATCTCTCATAAACAAGTCCCTGGTGTAGAACACCATCTCTCATAAACATGTCCCTAGTGTAGAACACCATCTCTCATAAACAAGTCCCTAGTGTAGAAAACCATCTCTCATAAACAAGTCCCTGGTGTAGAACACCATCTCTCATAAACATGTCCCTAGTGTAGAACCCCATCTCTCATAAACAAGTCCCTAGTGTAGAACACCATCTCTCATAAACATGTCCCGAGTGTAGAACACCATCTCTCATAAACAAGTCCCTAGTGTAGAACACCATCTCTCATAAACATGTCCCTAGTGTAGAACACCATCTCTCATAAACAAGTCCCTAGTGTAGAACACCATCTCTCATAAAACATGCCCCCAGTGAAAGAGGTCCATCACTCAAACAGTGTCCCTTTAAGCTAAGCTGTTTTTGAAATGGGTGAGCGTTATGAACACTGACCGCTGAGTCCCCGGGGGAGCAGATCTCAATCACAGAGCATTATTAATTGAGTAGGCCAGTAAACGGGGGAAAGGCTGAAAGACTTTTTGCCCAACGATCAGACTAAAAACATGCGTCATTATGTGGTCCGGACACGACCACAATGGTTCTGCCATGAGTTTGGGGGGGGGGGGGGGGTGGGGGGGGGTGTATTAGTGAATATTAAATGTCAGAGGTTCTCAAGCTTGAAGTTGGGGCGGAAGTTTTAGGACCGTTTTTTTTTCCGAAATTCGATGTCAGTTCAAAAATAAGAAATGAATCTTTTAGTGTGTTGTTAATGGACAATCTGTGATCCGAGGATATACAAAAACAGGGCAGGGAAACAGACTTCTCTAAGTGGCTCCATATGTGACCAATGCGCCCATTGAAAAGACACGGCTCGTGAATGAGTTGCAATCTTTGGCACGTACTACTCGTGTGGACAAGGGTTTTTTGGATTTGAAATATGTGAGTTCTGGTGCCAATCAGCGTCACCTTTGTGTCAGAAATGCATGAGTTCGTGCCTCTCACTGACAGAACAGACGCTCCATTTCTTGCTTTGAATTAAATTGAGACAACAGGAAAAGCGTGTCTAGCTATGCTTCTTTTGTTGCTGATTTTTTTTCAAAAAATCCTATTCATTTGTGAGATATTCTGATCACAATATTTTCCACCTTGATTTTGATGCACCCCATCGGGTCCCCGGACCCCTAGAGCCAGACGAGATCTTCTTACAGGCCCTCGCCCAAAAACTTTCCCGACCCCTGTCCTATCGTCTACCTCTGACCTGTAAGGTTACAAGTGCCTGGTGTCACGTGGTTAACCATTTCTTCACGGGCCGACCACAATTAACTGCTCACGGCAATAACACTACTCACTCAACTACCTTTTTAAGACCCTCTTGGGTGACAAGAATTTTCAAAGCAAAACTTTCATTTTATTTCCATAATGAACACAAATTGCATTTTTATTCTTCTTTTATTTTAATATAATTTTTTTACCAAACATTTTTTTTTTAACAGGCCATTTGTATTGTCCCGCTGTCTTTGATTCCTGGCTGTGTTGGGACTACACACTCGCTGGGACGGTGGCAGAGCAACAATGTCCACACAGTTTTAAACCAGGATTTAGTCCAGACGGTAAGCCGAGAATTTGTTAGCAATGTTAGTGTTTCTCTGAAAAATATATTTCCTGTTTGCTGAAACAAATCACTGGTTTTTTCCTACATATGAAGCTCAGTAACTTTTAGACAACTTTTCGAACTTCAAAAATAAAGCAGAGAAAGGGTACATTTATATGTGAGGTCATTCAAGAATGAAGGAGAGAAAAGGGTACATTTATATGTGAGGTAATTCAAGAATGAATGAGAGAAAGGGTTCATTTACCTGTGAGTTCCTTTAAAAAATTAAGGAAAGAAAGATTACATTTACCTGGAAGATCGTTAAAAAATTTAGGAACGAAAGATTACATTTACGCGTGAGATTGTTAAAAGTTTAGGAACGAAAGACTACATTTACCTGTGAGATCGTTAAAAATTAAGGAAAGAAAGACTACATTTACCCGTGAGATTGTTAAAAATTTAGGAACGAAAGACTACATTTACTTGTGAGATCGTTAAAAATTAAGGAACGAAAGACTACATTTACTTGTGAGATCGTTAAAAATTAAGGAACGAAAGATTACATTTACCTGTGAGTTCGTTCAAAAATTAAGGAACGAAAGATTACATTTACCTGTGAGTTCGTTCAAAAAATTAAAGTACGAAATATTACATTTACTTGTGAGTTCGTTAAAAAATTAAGGAAAGAAAGATTACATTTCCCCGTGAGGTCGTTCATTATAACTCAGATTCCATGCATTACTTCCAAATAGTTCGAATGCAGATTTGCAAACAAAATACTAAGCTGTAACTGTGTTTAATTTAGTCGAGCCTATGCGTGTATGTTTCTAAGGTAGCTAGGAAGACGTGTAACACTGACGGGACCTGGTACTCTCAGTGGCCAGATAGTTCTATAAGCTTTTCTACATGTATATATTGCAGAAGTGGCCAAGAAGACATGTAACACTGACGGGACCTGGCCTGGTATTCTCAGTGGCCAGGTAGTTATATAACATTTTCTATGTGTATCTATTTCAGAAGTGGCCAGGAAGACATGTAACAATGACGGGACCTGGTATATACATCCCAAGTCAAACCAAACATGGACCAACTATGGGGAGTGTGCAAACGTCGACGTAAGAACTCTCTGTTTGATGCCATCTTAGTCAATGTTCTCTGTTTGATGCCATCTTAGTCAATGTTCTCTGTTTGATGCCATCTTAGTCAATGTTCTCTGTTTGATGCCATCTTAGTCAATGTTCTCTGTTTGATGCCATCTTAGTCAATGTTCTCTGTTTGATGCCATCTTAGTCAATGTTCTCTGTTTGATGCCATCTTAGTCAATGTTCTCTGTTTGATGCCATCTTAGTCAATGTTCTCTGTTTGATGCCATCTTAGTCAATGTTCTCTGTTTGATGCCATCTTAGTCAATGTTCTCTGTTTGATGCCATCTTAGTCAATGTTCTCTGTTTGATGCCATCTTAGTCAATGTTCTCTGTTTGATGCCATCTTAGTCAATGTTCTCTGTTTGATGCCATCTTAGTCAATGTTCTCTGTTTGATGCCATCTTAGTCAATGTTCTCTGTTTGATGCCATCTTAGTCCATGTTCTCTGTTTGATGCCATCTTAGTCAATGTTCTCTGTTTGATGCCATCTTAGTCCATGTTCTCTGTTTGATGCCATCTTAGTCCATGTTCTCTGTTTGATGCCATCTTAGTCCATGTTCTCTGTTTGATGCCATCTTAGTCAATGTTCTCTGTTTGATGCCATCTTAGTCCATGTTCTCTGTTTGATGCCATCTTAGTCAATGTTCTCTGTTTGATGCCATCTTAGTCAATGTTCTCTGTTTGATGCCATCTTAGTCAATGTTCTCTGTTTGATGCCATCTTAGTCAATGTTCTCTGTTTGATGCCATCTTAGTCAATGTTCTCTGTTTGATGCCATCTTAGTCAATGTTCTCTGTTTGATGCCATCTTAGTCAATGTTCTCTGTTTGATGCCATCTTAGTCAATGTTCTCTGTTTGATGCCATCTTAGTCAATGTTCTCTGTTTGATGCCATCTTAGTCAATGTTCTCTGTTTGATGCCATCTTAGTCAATGTTCTCTGTTTGATGCCATCTTAGTCAATGTTCTCTGTTTGATGCCATCTTAGTCAATGTTCTCTGTTTGATGCCATCTTAGTCAATGTTCTCTGTTTGATGCCATCTTAGTCAATGTTCTCTGTTTGATGCCATCTTAGTCAATGTTCTCTGTTTGATGCCATCTTAGTCAATGTTCTCTGTTTGATGCCATCTTAGTCAATGTTCTCTGTTTGATGCCATCTTAGTCAATGTTCTCTGTTTGATGCCATCTTAGTCAATGTTCTCTGTTTGATGCCATCTTAGTCAATGTTCTCTGTTTGATGCCATCTTAGTCAATGTTCTCTGTTTGATGCCATCTTAGTCAATGTTCTCTGTTTGATGCCATCTTAGTCAATGTTCTCTGTTTGATGCCATCTTAGTCAATGTTCTCTGTTTGATGCCATCTTAGTCAATGTTCTCTGTTTGATGCCATCTTAGTCAATGTTCTCTGTTTGATGCCATCTTAGTCAATGTTCTCTGTTTGATGCCATCTTAGTCAATGTTCTCTGTTTGATGCCATCTTAGTCAATGTTCTCTGTTTGATGCCATCTTAGTCAATGTTCTCTGTTTGATGCCATCTTAGTCAATGTTCTCTGTTTGATGCCATCTTAGTCAATGTTCTCTGTTTGATGCCATCTTAGTCAATGTTCTCTGTTTGATGCCATCTTAGTCAATGTTCTCTGTTTGATGCCATCTTAGTCAATGTTCTCTGTTTGATGCCATCTTAGTCAATGTTCTCTGTTTGATGCCATCTTAGTCAATGTTCTCTGTTTGATGCCATCTTAGTCAATGTTCTCTGTTTGATGCCATCTTAGTCAATGTTCTCTGTTTGATGCCATCTTAGTCCATGTTCTCTGTTTGATGCCATCTTAGTCAATGTTCTCTGTTTGATGCCATCTTAGTCAATGTTCTCTGTTTGATGCCATCTTAGTCCATGTTCTCTGTTTGATGCTATCTTAGTCAATGTTCTCTGTATGATGCCATCTTAGTCAATGTTCTCTGTTTGATGCCATCTTAGTCAATGTTCTCTGTATGATGTCATCTTAGTCAATGTTCTCTGTTTGATGCCATCTTAGTCAATGTTCTCTGTTTGATTCCATCTTAGTCAATGTTCTCTGTTTGATTCCATCTTAGTCTATGTTCTCTGTTGATCTAATCTTTGTCTATGTCCTCTTTTTGATGCCATATTAGTCAATGTTATCCGTTTGATATCAGCTTAGTTTATGTTCTCTGTTTGATGCTATCTTATTCTATGTTCTCTGTTTAATGCAATCCTAGTCTTTGTTCACGGTTTGGTGCAATCTTAGAAGCTGCAATTATTTTACTTAGTCTTTAATGTTATTTTAGATTCAGACTTCTTAGACATCATGTTCCTGATTTGTTATATTCTATATTGAACAGCTTAGCCTGTTTTTATTTCATGTCCCCCCAGCCCCCCCACACCCCAACCTCCACCCCAAACTCCACCTAAACCACCACCCCAACCACCAACCAACCTCCATTCCAACGATCACCCCCACATCCATCCCAACCACCACCCAACCTCCATCCCAACCACCACTCCAAACACAACCTCAACCACCACCCCAACCACCACACCAACCTCCACCCCAACCACCACCCAACCACCACGCTAACCATTACCCAACCTCCATCCCAACGACCACCCCCACCTCCATCCCAACCACCAACCCAAACACCACACCAACCTCACCCCAACCACCACCCCAACCACCACCCAAACCACCACCCCAACCACCACCCAACCAACACGCTAACCATTACCCAACCACCACCCAACCACCACCCCCACCTCCATCCCAACCACCACCCCCACCACCATACCAACCACCACCACCACCGCCACCCCGACCCAACACACAACTCAGAAAAGGGAGAGGAAATCAAGTACATACTCTACCTTTTTTTATCTTCATCTAAATTAATCAGATACATACAAATTCCCATAAGAGTGAGCCTCGTGCACATCTGACTTTATTGATATTTTGTATGTTGTTGTTTCATGAGAGGAGATGTTTTCATCGTGTTACGAATTGGTTCAGTGTCTCTCGTGGGAACCGAGTCACCGTGGGAAAGTAAGGCCCAGACTCAATATAATAGAGTTTGTTTTTTTTTAAGCATGCCTCGTTTTGGATAGATGGTTTCCATGGAAACTTGGAAGTCGCCAGTAACATAATTGATTTATATTTTAAAACCTTTCTTGATTTCATCATCCGGCATTACACCATAAAGAGACCACGACCGTTTCAATGTCTGTCATTACACAATAACAAGACCACGACCATTTCAATGTTGTATAATTTTAAACCAGGAATACAGTATACAATTTTAAAAACAAAAATGTAAACGTTTAAAATAAAAATTATTTTTGTTCCAAGATGAACCCTTTTTCTTGTCAAACTTTTTATAGAAATTACAATATATATGTATATATATATATTTAACTATCTTTTAATATGTGTGTCTGTTAAAAAAATGTTTACGAAATCTTCGTTACGTATTAAGATAACGCCGGCCTTCTAACAATGTGCCACCTGCTTGTTGTGTTACGTCCTGTTGTTACGTCCTGGAAGTTTCACACAACCGTCTTGGGCGGTGCACATTAATGTAATAACACGACGCTTGAAAGGAGGTTGGGTGTGTTGTGAGGGAGTGGGGGGGGGGGTCTGTTGCAGATGAAGAAAAACAAAAACCATTATCCAAAAAAAAACTCTCAATTGGGTTCACATGGAAATAAAAATAAAAATGAAGATTGGATGAATGTGGATGCCAAGTCGCTGATCCATTATTTGGCCCCGGTCTGAGATGTGAGCGATTTTCCCGTCTTCGGTCCTTGTACAACTCTAGGTACGGCTACTGTGTAGTAGAAGTTCAATCACTACACTCAGATGTTTATTTCGAGGTACGATACAAAGATGAAACTTTGTGAACAGATTTAGTATCAAGGAATTCTGTCAGAACTGTATGGATACTAGATGAATCCATTAGGTGGTTAGGCATCCGTTAAAGCAGTTGCGTTCAACACCAGCGTAGCGGTGTTTAGAGAAACGTGTTCATCTTCATTCATAAATTGGGTACTTGATGAAACAACACATAAAAACAAAGTTTTTCGTATAAGCC
This sequence comes from Lymnaea stagnalis, assembly GCA_964033795.1. Classification (NCBI taxonomy): domain Eukaryota; kingdom Metazoa; phylum Mollusca; class Gastropoda; family Lymnaeidae; genus Lymnaea; species Lymnaea stagnalis. Next base: position 684,920 of record CAXITT010000320.1, on the reverse strand, counting down.
CTTAATAGAATGTACTATCCAGCATTTTGGGGTGGGTCTGAAAATTTGAAAGAATGTGGTTACGTACCGCCTGAGAAGCTAATCTCTTATTTTATGTTTATGGCTCGTTCTTAACAGTGTGCATAACAAAGGACGATACCATATGGGGAATATAACAACAAAAATACGACACTCGAAATAGTGCTGAGTGCAATTAATAGGATTTATTTAGTTATCAAAAATAATTAACAAATAAAAGAAATATATTTCAAGAAAATCATCGACTTACAGAGTATGGGAGGTCTTGTAACGGTACACCAAAAATAAGGCACAATGATGAATAGGAATTAACACAAGTAAGTAAACACAAAATAACACACTCTTGTCTCGTGAAGTCGAAATCTCATTCCTTATGCTCACTGAATCCCCTTTTATATCTATGCGTCGGTAGAACCGACGCTTCTGGAAATGCCTTACACCTTGTTTATCTTTCCAGTTCACTCCCGAACTTTCCACAAAATTCCATTAGAAAATATTAATTATTTTTAGTCAGTAGAGGTAAACAAGATCAAAGGGAATAGGCCACGCCCAATACGAACGCAGCCTAATTCGGGGGTCAGACAGAGTTCACGGCACGGGGAAAGTGACATAAACACGTCTTCTACATAAAAATGTGTGGTCAGCGATAACGCGTCTTTGTGCCAAGTTTTAGCTCGATAGTTTGACGGGAAGTGGGTCAATGGGCAGTCCCGAAGAGTTACCCAAAAAACACCCAGACGGAGCGAATGAAACACACGAAGAACAGCGAATTAATGTAAAGGATTTTAAAAAATCTTTGTGTTTTCAATGAAATATAGCTTTGCCAATAGCTGCTGTCATTTGTGTTGGTGAAATGTTAAGCTGATATTGTCAATAGCTGTTGTCTGGATTATGACATCAAAGATGACACCGTAATTGCGACGACCGGTCGTTATTTATTTGTCGACCTACCACACGGGGCAGAGAAGGTAGTGGGTGACTGGTATAGATCTCCGGCGTTTCTAATGTGTCGGCCTACCACACGGGGCAGAGAAGGTAGTGGGTGACTGGTATAGATATCCGGCGTTTCTAATGTGTCGGCCTACCACACGGAGCAGAGAAGGTAGTGGGTGACTGGTATAGATATCCGGCGTGTCGGCCTACCACACGGGGCAGAGAAGGTAGTGGGTGACTGGTATAGATATCCGGCGTTTCTAATGTGTCGGCCTACCACACGGGGTTAAAAAAAAAGTGGTGGGTGACTAGTACATATATCAGGTATTTCTAAAGCTCTGATACTTAACCACTGACTATCAAAACAATTAGTCTAAGTCATACTCATTGTGAGTACACTGTATGTACAATAGATTTGAGTTGATATAACACATGTGTACGATTATTTTTATTGTGTGAATTATGAACGTACAAGGTGTGATTGTGTGACATTGTGTGACACTGTGTGACATTGTGTGACATTGTGTGAAGTTGGGTGACATTGTGTGACATTGTGTGACATTGTGTGATATTGTGTGACACTGTGTGACACTGTTTGATATTGTGTTACACTGTGTGATATTGTGTGATATTGGGTGACATTGTGTGAAGTTGGGTGACATTTTGTGACATTGTGTGACATTGTATGACAATGTGAATTGTGTGAAGTTATGTGACATTTTGTGACATTGTGTGACATTGTGTGACACTGTGTGACATTGTTTGATATTGTGTTACACTGTGTGATATTGTGTGATATTGTGTGACATTGTGTGAAGTAGGGTGACATTTTGTGACATTGTGTGACATTATTTGATATTGTGTGACACTTTGTTATATTGTGTGAAAATGTGTGATATTGTGTGACATTGTTTGACATTGTGTGATACTGTGTGATATTGTGTGATATTGTGTGACATTGTGTGACACTGTGTGAATGATGACCGTACATTGGTGACAGTGTGTGACATTGTGTGAACGACGTACCAGTGTTGAAAAAGCCTCTACTCAGTAGAAAATATAATAACATTGTTCATCACGGGAGGAAAAAACGCTGATGGCTTTATAAATATAGTTTCAGCATTAGCACGCCACTCCTGTCGTTCACGTCCACTCACCCTGTTTCTCTTGCACTCTCTCTCTTTCTCTCACTCTCTTTCTATCTCTCTCTCTTTCTCTCTCCTCCTGTCTCTCTCTCACTCTCCTTCTCTTTCTCGCTCCCTTTCTCTCTCTTCTCTTCCTCTCTCCTTCCCTCTCTCTCTTCCTCTCTCTCTCCTCCCTTTCTGTCCTTCTCCTTCTATCCCTCCCTTTCCTTCCTATCTTCCTCTATCTTTCTGTCTCTCTCCTTTTCTCACTCTTTCTTTTCTCTTCCTCCTCCTCTCTCCCTCTCTCTTCCTCTCCCACTCCCTCTCATTCTCTCTTTCACTCTCGCCCACCTTTTTTCTCTCACTCTATTTCTCTCTCTTGGCCTCTCTTCTCTCTCTTTCTCCCTCTACCACTCTCACTCGTTCTCCCTCTTATTCTTTTTCTCTCTCTTTCTCCATCTACCTCTATTTCCCATTCTCTCTTCCTCTCTTTTTCACTCTTTCTCTCTCTCCCTCTATATATATCTCTACCCCCTTGGCCCATTATTCAGATAATGTTCAATCTATTTTTCACTTCAGCCTCATCTTAGCGGTTTTTTTTCCTTCCATGATCAAATTATCCGTCGTGTACAGTCTTTTAGACGGAATTTCGGGAGCGTATCAACGAATGGGACAAAAGCAACAGATTTTCATCTTTTAAAAAAATCATTTTCCAGTAAAATGAAAAGTAATAGAGAACTGAGCACTGACCAAGGATAACAACCCAGAGCATTGAGAACTGAGCAAGGATAACAGCGCAGAAAATTTAGCACTTAACACGGAAAACAGTCCCGATAACTGAGCATTGACCAAGGATAACAGCCCAGAGAATTGACCATTGGCCAAGAATAACAGCAAAGAGAATTGAGCATTGACCAAGGATAACAGACCAAAGAATTGATCATGTGCCAAGGATAACAGACCAGAGAATTGACCATTGGCCAAGTATAACAGTCCAGAGAAATGAGCATTGGCCAAGGATGATGGACCAGAGAACTGAGCATTGGCCAAAGATAACAGCTCAGAGAATTGACCATTGAACAAAGATAACATCCCAGAGAAATGACCATTGACCAAGGATAACAGACCAGAGAATTGACCATTGGCCAAAGATAACAGCTCAGATGATTAACCATTGACCAAAGATAACAGCCCAGAGAATTGAGCAGAGACCAAGGATTACAGCTTAGAGAACTTAGCATTGACCAATGATAGCAGCCCAGAGAATTGAGCAGTGACCAAGGATAGCAGCCCAGAGAATTGAGCAGAAACCAAGGATTACAGCTTAGAGAACTTAGCATTGACCAAGGATAACAGCCCAGTGAATTGAGCAGAGACCAAGGATTACAGCTTAGAGAACTTAGCATTGACCAAGGATAGCAGCCCAGAGAATTGAGCAGTGACCAAGGATAGCAGCCGAGAGAACTTAGCATTGACCAAGGATAGCAGCCCAGAGAATTGAGCAGAGACCAAGGATTACAGCTTAGAGAACTTAGCATTGACCAAGGATAGCAGCCCAGAGAATTGAGCAGTGACCAAGGATAGCAGCCCAGAGAATTGAGCAGAGACCAAGGATTACAGCTTAGAGAACTAAGCATTGATCAAAGATAGCAGCCCAGAGAATTGAGCAGAGACCAAGGATTACAGCTTAGAGAACTTAGCATTGATCAAAGATAGCAGCCCAGAGAATTGAGCAGAGACCAAGGATAGCAGCCCAGAGAATTGAGCAGAGACCAAGGATAGCAGCCCAGAGAATTGAACAGTGACCAATGATAGCAACCATCGCTATGAATTTTCGAATACAATTACCAATTGTTGTTTTTTTACACGTCCATCCACGTAAGGAATTTAGAACATAATTTAATAATGGGAAGAGATCTCGTATTCCTTTCAACTGTATTAAGTTTATACAGCAGATGATGACATAATGAAACCTTTGAAATTAACATTTTATAACACAAATCTGAACTAGATCTAATCATTGACAGAAAAGTTATAACAAGGTATTTAGTGAATATTGACGAGAAACTTTTTTTTTCTAATTTCAAAAGTAATAAGCTTTTCTTTTTTTCTTTTTTTTTTTTTTATGCTGGCCTGGCTTCCTGATATTTAGATTTATTTTTTTTCCTCAATCTTATGTGTTCAGATTTATCCCTACACGTTTTTTTTTTTTTTTTTTTTAAAGTTATTTGTTTTTTTTTTTTTTTTTTTTTTTTTTTTTTGTATGCTGGCCTGGCTTCCTGATATTGAGATTGATTTATCTTCCTCAATCATATGTGTTCAGATTGATCCCTACACGTCAATCATGTTTGTTCAGATTGATTCCTCTTCCTCAATCATATCCGTTCAGAATGATCTGTCCACCTCAATCATATTTGTTCAGATGGATCCATCTTCCTCAATCCTATTAGTTCAGAATTATCCTTTCATCTCAATCCTATTTGTTCAGAATGATCCGTGCACCTCAACTTTTCCTTTTTCTGATACCAACGTCGGCCTATTATTTTAATACCTAAATATTACTGCCATCATCATGGCGATACCATCCTTTTAGCCTTCCTTCAGTTAAGCCAATTGCTTTCCATTAAAATTAGTGTTAAGTTGCATTACTATTATTGAACTCTATGACAGAACTGATAAAGATATACAAACGCATGCGCGCGCAAACACACACACACACACACACACACACAGAGACACATACACAGACAAGTACACAGACACATACACTCTTTGGCTACTTACTCATTATCGCTAGCCAGTCAGCATGTGAAATTAAATATCAATAGTAAATAGAAAATAGCATAGTCATAAACAAACATGTGCGTCCTGCTAAGGCAAATAATTTAACAAAATTTGCAACACGTCCATTATTATTTTCAGAGTTTGTCAGCTTAATTTAGCTTACCTTTACTTTCGCACCAATCTCTATTCACTTTTCTATTATTATTTTTTTATGCAGAGAAATGTACAAAATGTATTTTTTTAAACATGTACTGGATTTGTAAATGTACTTTTTTTTATTTCCCTCCAATTGGTGGAACACATTACAGAAAATGAGAAAGAAACTCTTTTTTTTTCTTTTAATCGAACACCCGGAGCAGGTTCCGTTTTTTTCCGGGTCCGGGTATGGCTTGGGTGTGCTGATACGCGATTATGTAGCCCTACTAAAGACCATGAACTGAATTAAACTGACATAATGATCTTGATCTTCAAATTAAGTCATGCAAATTCCACCATCTCGTAGATTTGTGATCCTCTACCACAAGATCAAGTAATAACTTTGTTACACATTCACTGAAACCCGCGTATCTAAACCCACTGACACACACGCACACCAAAGTAAAACACGCGTTCTGCGTTATTGGATTGATACAATCCCGATGATGGACGGTGATGGACGGAAATGGACGGTGATGGACGGAAATGGACGGTGATGGACGGAAATGGACGGTGATGGACGGTGGTGGAGACTGGTTCTCGGTGACATACAGACATTGTTATTTGTAGCGGAAGTAGTGGTTATAGTAGTGGTTATAGTAGTGGCTATAGTAGTGGTTATAGTAGTGAATATAGTAGTGGTTATAGTAGTGGCTATAGTAGTGGTTATAGTAGTGGTTATAGTAGTGGTTATAGTAGTGGTTATAGTAGTGGTTATAGTAGTGGCTATAATAGTGGTTATAGTAGTGGTTATAGTAGTGGTTATAGTAGTGGTTATAGTAGTGGCTGTAGTAGTGGTTATAGTAGTGGCTATAGTAGTGGTTATAGTAGTGGCTGTAGTAGTGGTTATAGTAGTGGCTATAGAAGTGACTATAGTAGTGGCTATAGTAGTGGCTATAGTAGTGGTTATATTAGTGGTTATAGTAGTGGTTATAGTAGTGGTTATAGTATTGGCTATAGTAGTGGTTATAGTAGTGGTTATAGTAGTGGTTATAGTAGTGGCTATAGTAGTGTTTATAGTAGTGGTTATAGTAGTGGCTATAGTAGTGGTTATAGTAGTGGTTATAGTAGTGGTTATAGTAGTGGTTATAGTAGTGGCTATAGTAGTGGTTATAGTAGTGGTTATAGTAGTGGTTATAGTAGTGTTTATAGCAGTGGCTATAGTAGTGGCTATAGTAGTTGTTATAGTAGTGGTTATAGGGGTGGTTATAGTAATGGTTATAGTAGTGGCTATAGTAGTGGTTACAGTAGTGGCTATAGTAGTGGTTATAGTAGTGGTTATAGCAGTGGCTATAGTAGTGGCTATAGTAATTGTTATAGTAGTGGTTATAGGGGTGGTTATAGTAATGGTTATAGTAGTGGCTATAGTATTGATTATAGTAGTCGTTATTTAGTGTTTATACTCAAGGTTATATTGTATGGGGGACAGATGGAGAAGATGAGGTTGTTTGATTACAGATATGTTTGGTGCAATGTGTGAAATCCTGTTTGCAGTCATGAATGTCCTACTGCGTGTAAGATAATGTCTAATACTATTGGCATTTTCCTGTAGAATTGAATAGCCCTGTATGATGTCTTTGCTATGTAAAATGTCATTTTCCGGCATGACCTCATTGTCTATACTTGACCATTCTAAGGGTCACCATCATATCTATACTTGACCACTCTGAGGGTCACAAACATATCTATACTTGACCATTCTTAGGGTCACCAAAATACCTATACTTGACTATTTTAAGAGTCACCAACATATCTTTTCTTGACCCTTCTCAGGGACACCAACATATCTATACCTGCCCATTCTCACAGTCCCGAACATACCTATACTTGACCATTCTCAGGGTCACCATCATATATATACTTGACCATTCTCAGGGTCACCAACATATCGATACTTGACCATTGTCAGGGTCACCAACATATCTATACTTGACCATTCTCACAGTCACCAACATATCTATACTGACCATTCTCAGGGTCACCAACATATCTATACTTGACCATTCTCATGGTCACCAACATATCTATACTTGACCATTCTCAGGGTGACCAGATTATCCTCTACATGTCCATCTCAGGCTACGCCATTTCCTGTGTGTTACTGGTCATCAGTCTGGGAATCTTCAGCGCCTTCAGGTAAGTAAGCCAACACCAAGAGTCAGCGTCTAATCAGGGACGAGACAGATTACAGAGAAACTAATTGTCTGAGTGAGGGTGTGTCTGCGTGGGAGATAAGTGTATGTGCGTCCACTACAGCGCGTGTAGGCGTAACTCTTTGTTTTAGTGTGTATGAGATAGAGAGAGAGAGAGAGAGGGGGGGTGAGAAGGAGAAGAAGGGTAAACGGGAAAATAGAATTTGTGTGAGAAAGAAGGAGATGGGTAGAGAGTCGGGGACATAAAATAGATATAATCAAGCACAGATAGAGAGAAAAGAGAGATAGTGAGTGTTGTAGTAACATACAGGACATAGAGATGTAGAGAGTAAAATATATAGATGTAGAGAAAGATAACGAGAGAGAGAGATATGTAGGGACAGGCAGAAAGACAGAGAGATGTACAGAGAGATGTAAATAGCAAGAGAGAGATGTAGAGAGAGTTGTAGATGTAGATGTAAATAGAAAGAGAGAGATGTAGAGAGGGATGTAGTGAGAGAGAGAGTGATGTAGAGATAGAGGATATAGAGATGAAGAGAGGTGAAGACAGCGATGAAGAGAGAGAGAGTGTGTGATGTAAAGAGAGATGTAGAGAGAGATGTAGAGATAGATAAATGTAGAGAGAGAGAGAGAGATTTAGAGAGAGATGTAGAGAAATATGTAGGGAGAGAAATGTAGAGAGAGGTATGTAGAGAGAGGTATGTAGAGAGAGGGATGTAGAGAGAGGGATGTAGAGAGAGATGTAGAAAGAGAGAGAGAGATGTAGAGAGAGAGTGTGGGTGGATAAAGAGAAATAGAAACTATAGCAATATTTTTAGAATAATGTATGCTATTGGTACAATAATAAGTTTGTGATTGGATGAAATCACTTTATTTTATCTATGAAAAACGAAAGCATACACACACTTACAATCTGCTTTTTATTGTAATTAAAGAACATTACAGATATCTAACATAAGCATAAGACCCTAGTATAACTCAGGCGTCTAATATAAGCACAAGACCCTATTACAAACAAAGACATCTAACATAAGCACAAGACCCTAGTATAACACAGACATCTAACATAAGCACAAGACCCTAGTATAACACAGTCATCTAACATAGGCACAAGACACCTGTATAACACAGACATCTAACATAAGCACAAGACCCTAGTATAACACAGACATCTAACATAAGCACAAGACACCTGTATAACACAGAGATCTAACATAAGCACAAGACTCCAGTATAACACAGACATCTAACATAAATACAAGACCCTAGTATAACACAGACATCTAACATAAGCACAAGACCCTAGTATAACACAGACATCTAACATAAGCACAAGACACCTGTATAACACAGACATCTAACATAAGCACAAGACTCCAGTATAACACAGACATCTAACATAAGTACAAGACCCCCAGTAGAAAACAGACATCTAACATAAGCACAAAACCCTTTTATAACAAAGACATCTAACATAAGCACAAGACACCTGTAGAACACAGACATCTAACATAAGCAAAACACTCCAGTATAACACAGAAATCTAACATAAGTACAAGACCCCCAGTAGAAAACAGACATCTAACATAAGCACATGACACCTGTATAACACAGACATCTAAAGTACAAGACCCCCAGTAGAAAACAGACATCTAACATAAGCACAAAACCCTTTTATAACAAAGACATCTAACATAAGCACAAGACACCTGTAGAACACAGACATCTAATATAAGCACATGACACCAGTATAACACAGACATCTAACATAAGTACAAGACCCCCAGTATAACACAGACATCTAACATAAGCATAAGTCACCTGTATAACACAGACACACACCAATAAATACGTTTTAAAATCCACCTTCTGTCACCAACTACCTTCTCCAGACAGTTGAAATGTTCCAGAGTAGTCCTACATCAACACCTGTTTGTATCCTTCATTCTGACGGGAGTCATGTGGATACTGACCTATGCTTTGTTCCTCATCAAACCGGAAGCAAGGAAGGACAATCCGGTACTTTCATTATTTTCATCATCTTCATTCTGAACTTAACTAAAAAATAATTATCTCAATAATTGTAATAATAATTCCAACAATTGTAACATTAGCCTTAATGATGATGTAATTAGCAGAGGCCTTTGCTCTCATGGGGCATTAAGTTGGCAACATAAGAACCTTTGATAACACTCTGGTAAAATTGACCTCTAGAGACACATCCCTTTTGAAACAGTGGATACTCGTCTGAATGGGCGTTCGCTAAAAGCGCCGCACGTCCCAGCGCAGGGCGGCACCGCAGTGTCTCCATCTTCTGACCAAAAATGAAACACAAACAACACGCGCCTTCTCGTTTTACCTTTTCACATCCCAGACACTTTCCTTGGCTCTCTGGATCTCCGAAACTAGGCCATTACTCAGTGGAATACAGCTGTCAAACTCCTTGAAATTATTATATTTTAAAAGCACTTCGGTAATATCGATAAGATCATACTAATACAATGAACTTTTATGGTATCGATACGACCATGCCAATACAATGAACTGCTGCAGCATCGATACGACCAAAGTAATACAAAGAACTGCTGTGGTATCGATGCGACCATAGTAATATAATGAATCGCTGTGGTATCGATACGACCATAGAAATACAATGAACTGGTGTGGTAGCGATACGACCGTGCTAATACAATGAACTGCCGTGGTATCGATACGACCAAAGTAATACAATAAGCTGCTGTGGTAGTGAAACGAACAGGCTAATACAATGAACTTATGTAGTAGCGATACCACATTTAGTTGGAAAAAACGAGGAAACAAACGGTTGAGACAACATCAATCTATAAACCTAGCGATAGTTCATTGGTTTCAAGCCAATTCCCCTCATATCAATCTATAAACCTAGCGATAGTTCATTGGTTTCAAGCCAATTCCCCTCATATCAATCTATAAACCTAGCGATAGTTCATTGGTTTCAAGCCTATTCCCCTCATATCAATCTATAAAACTAGCGATAGTTCATTGGTTTCAAGCCTATTCCCCTCATATCAATCTATAAACCTAGCGATAGTTCATTGGTTTCAAGCCAATTCCCCTCATATCAATCTATAAACCTAGCGATAGTTCATTGGTTTCAAGCCTATTCCCCTCATATCAATCTATAAAACTAGCGATAGTTCATTGGTTTCAAGCCTATTCCCCTCATATCAATCTATAAAACTAGCGATAGTTCATTGGTTTCAAGCCAATTCACCTCATTATGTTAGATTTAATTAAAATGTACAACTTTTTTGTTTGATTAAGTGTACATTTACAAATTATTTTTTTTTAATGTTATAACAATGAAGATTTCATTGCCGCTAAACTATATTTTTGCTTTTGAACACTTTTTGCATCGGGTGTGGGGGGGGGGCAGCTGGCTTGCTGGGGGGGGCAGTGCCCCGGGAGATGTCTGAAATAAACAAAGACAACTGCCAACTCTCACTGACTGTCTTACTTGACAGTTCCCCACTCAAAGTCTCCTTAACTCTCACGTATGTTGTCTTCGTTGCTTGTCCCCTGTCACGTGACAAAGGGAAATCATGGAAGTCACGTGAGTGCCCGGGCTGAAACCCTCAGTGTAATTAGTTTTCTAATCAGGCTCAGAGCACCAACACAAAAAACAGTCATAATCAGGAAATAGCTGAGAAGAATTCATTGCTTGTAGGCTCCACGTCTGCTGTAGGTCTCATTAAGCCAATGACATGGAGGTTCTACATCAGAAGGCCAGGGGAGTCTTAACCACAATGGTTTGAAACAGACAAATATACTGACTGACAGACAAACAGAAATACAAAGAGAAAGACATCGTTCTACATCAGAAGGCCAGGAATTGTTTTTTGTTAAACATACTTACATACAGTAGTGGTGGCACACCACGGAAGAAATGACTGAAAGCAAGAGGTGTGTTTATGACTGGAAGATTAAGAACAGTTAAGTTAAACCTAAGCATATATCGCAAGGGTTAAGTTTAATATAAGCAAATCACTTGAGAGTTAAGTTTAATTTAAGAGAATCTTTCAAGAGTTACGTTTAGCCGAAGTTTAACAAAAGCACATCACTCAAGAGATAAGTTTAACCAAAGCATATCATTTAAGAGTTAAATTTGACGCAGGGACGTGCTGGCCCACGACGACGCGACGATCATTCGTCATGGGCCTTTTAGGGTAAATCAAATTTAAATTTCATAATCAAATTATTATGCACAATCTCCGGTGTGCAAGGGGGAGGGGGGGGGGGCTCCGGGCCTTTCTTACTACACCGTTCGTCACGGGTTTCCATGTGCCAACAAGTCCCTGGTTTGACGTATGCATATCACTCAAGTATTAAGTTTAACGAAGCATATCACCCAAGAGTTAAATTTAACGTAATCATATTATAACCGCTTTGTTCTATTTTTGATTAAGAGACAAGCATTACATTCCTAACATTATATAACTCTTTACATTCCTAACATTATACAACTCTTTAAATTCCTAACATTATATAACTCTTTACATTCCTAACATTATACAACTCTTTAAATTCCTAACATTAAACAACTCTTTACATTCCTAACATTATACAACTCTTTAAATTCCTAACATTATATAACTCTTTACATTCCTAACATTACACAACTCTTTACATTCCTAACATCACACAACTCTTTACATTCCTAACATTATACAACTCTTTAAATTCCTAACATTATACAACTCTTTACATTCCTAACATTAAACAACTCTTTAAATTCCAAACATTATACAACTCTTTAAATTCCAAACATTATACAACTCTTTAAATTCCTAACATTATACAACTCTTTACATTCCAAACATTATACAACTCTTTACATTCCTAACATTATATAACTCTTTAAATTCCTGACATTATATAACCCTTTTTACATTCCTAACATTATATAACTCTTTACATTCCTAACATTATATAACTCTTTACATTCCTAACATTACGCAACTCTTTACATTCCTATCATTACACAACTCTTTACATTCCAAACATTACACAACTCTTTACATTCCAAACATTATACAACTCTTTACATTCCAAACATTATGCAACTCTTTACATTCCAAACATTATACAACTCTTTACATTCCAAACATTATACAACTCTTTACATTCCAAACATTATACAACTCTTTACATTCCAAACATTATACAACTCTTTAAATTCCAAACATTATACAACTCTTTACATTCCAAACATTATACAACTCTTTACATTCCAAACATTATACAACTCTTTACATTCCAAACATTATACAACTCTTTACATTCCAAACATTATACAACTCTTTACATTCCTACACAACTCTTTATTCCACTCTTGTACGGCCGCAGGTCTGGTGTAAAGTCATCCACGTCATCACGCAGTATGCCACACTCAGCAACTATTTCTGGATGTTCTGTGAGGGATTCTTCCTCCACACCATCGTTGTCCAGGCTTTCTCCAAGCAAAGACGTTTGCTCATCGCCTGTTCAATCATCGGATGGGGTAAGACTCTCTAGAAATTATCATGTCAAACGGTTGTTAGAAAGTCGACAAACTGACCATTACCAGCTGACCCACACCAGCTGACCCATACCAAGAGAAACCAGGCCAGTTTTCAACAACTAAGAATATATAAAACCAGCAATGCTTGAGCATTATTTAGACCCATTACTATGTCATAAATGAGCACAACAAAACAGAATATTGCAAAAAAATGTACACAACTTCTAAATTGCGCAATTAACAACTTTCAACCATTGGCTTTCGTGGCACATTTAATCCGCTTATAACACACGCAATTAACAACTATCAACCGCTGGCTTTCGTAGCACATCTAATCATTTGTACAACACAAGGCAACACTAAATAAAGTTCCCTTCTGCACAGTTGTAATGCTTGATTTAATTCAGTTAGTTATGAGAACCGCTTCATTCCAGAGAAATTTTCATTCCAATGTGGTATCCAGAGCCCCCATCCTGTGGGTCCCGCAACACCTTCTAAGGCCCTGGGTCTGATCCACCTGTATGACGGCACATGGTACCTAAAAAATTAGGAAATACAGCCGGCTGTACAACAGTGTCTGTAGTAGAGAATAAGTCAATACAATATTGCGAGCATACAAAAGTAAGCTGACATAGAAAACATACACAATATTAGGGCATACAACAACAGTCATCTACTATAGAAAACACACACACTATAGTACGCGCCCTCAAAAAACGGCCCCTAGAAGAGCACGTACTATATTTGGGGCATACAGCTCGTCGTACAGCTTCTCACCTGTGTGTGTCGTACTGGGAAGTTGTGTTTTCAGAACTTCCAATATTGTGAGTCCTTCATTTTGTCCTAACTGCAACAATCATAATTCTTTATCTTTTCCTAAATTCAACCATCATAGTTTTTATTTCGTGTAAATTCAACCATCATAATTCTTTATTTTGTCTTAAATTCAACCATCATAATTCTTTATTTTGCCCTAAATGCAACCATCATAATTCTTTATCTTTTCCTAATTTCAACCATCATAATTTTTATTTCGTCTCAATTCAACCATCATAATGCTTAATTTTTGTCCTAAAGTCAACCATCATAATGCTTAATTTCTGTCCTAAATTCAACCATGATAAGTCTTTATTTTCTCCTAAACTCAACCATCATAATTCCTGTGATGAATGGAAGAAAAATCATCATACACAATTTAGTCATTTAAATATACATGGAGCGAAACCGGAACAATTCTGCCTTTTGATTAGTCAAGACCGGATTATACCTGTTCATTTATCTCAACGAAAATTTTATTTTCTGCTTGTTTATAAAAAATTTTTAAAAAAAAAGGGGGGGGGGGGGGTTTTTTTATTTTTTTAAAAATTATTTTTAAAAAAGGGAATTAATCTCGATTTTTTTATGGAAGAAACTGAAACAGGCATTACAATAATGCAAATCTAAAATTAACGTTGCGACTTTGGAATGACGGGCTAAAATGATGGGTTAGAATGATTAGCTAGAATGATGGGCTAGAATGATGAGCTAGAATGATGGGTTAGAATGATTAGCTAGAATGATGGGTTAGAATGATGGGCTAAATGACGGGCTAAAATCATGGGCTAGAATGATGGGCTTAAAAGAAGGGCTAGAATGATGGGCTAAAATGATGTGCTAAAATGGCGGGCTATAATGGCGCTCTAAAATAACGGGCTAAAAGGACTGGCTAAAATGATGGGCTAGATTGGTGAGCTAAAATGACTGGTTAAAATGGCGGGTTAAAATGATGGGCTAGAATAACGGGCTAAAATGATGGGCTAAAATGATGGGCTAAAATGATGGGCTTGAATGATGGCTAAAATGATGGGCTAGAATGATGGGATAGAATGATGGGCTTAAATGATGGGCTAAAATGATGGTCTAAAATGATGGGCTAGAATGATGGGATAGAATGATGGGCTTAAATGATTGGCTAGAATAACGGGCTAAGATGATGGGCTAGAATGATGGGCTAAAATGATGGGCTTAAATGATGGGATAGAATGATGGGCTTAAATGATGGGCTAAAATGATGGGCTAGAATGATGGGATAGAATGATGGGCTAAAATGATGTGATAAAATGATGGGCTAGAATGACGGGCTAAAATGATGAGCTAAAATGATGGGCTAAATGATGGGCTAAAATGATGAGCTAAAATGATGGGCTAAAATGATGGGCTAGAATGATGGGCTAAAATGATGGGCTAAAATGATGGGCTAAAATGATGAGCTAAAATGATGGGCTAAAATGATGGGCTAAAATGATGGGCTAAAATGATGGGCTAAAATGATGAGCTAAAATGATGGGCTAAAATGATGGGCTAAAATGATGGGCTAGAATGATGGGCTAAAATGATGGGCTAAAATGATGGGCTAAAATGATGGGCTAGAATGATGGGCTAAAATGATGAGCTAAAATGATGGGCTAAAATGGACGGGCTAAAATGATGGGCTAAAATGATGGGCTAAAATGATGGGCTAAAATGATGGGCTAAAATGATGGGCTAAAATGATGGGCTAAAATGATGAGCTAAAATGATGGGCTAAAATGATGGGCTAAAATGATGGGCTAGAATGACGGGCTAAAATGATTGGCTAGAATGACGGGCTAAAATGCAGGGCTAAAATGACGGGCTAAAAGGAGAGGCTCAAATGATGGGCTTAAATGATGAGGTAGAATGATGGGCAAGAATGATGGACTAGAATGACCTGCACGTACGCTGATATTCTTGCTTATATAAAAGCGACATATGTTGTTTCTTGTTTTGGTTTTGTTCTAATCGACTGAGTGAACTGAGGATGTCCTTTCTGTGTAAGCTAATGGGGTCAGTTACCTGGAGATAACATCGTCTTAAAGCGTGCTTCATCTGATACCTGGTTATTTGCTTGATTCCTATTCTAAGATTCTAAAACGGCCTCTGATTCAAAACTAAAAATTTATCAATGAAAAGGAATTTTCTTTTAAGTCCCAAAATATCCAAACCTCCAGAGAAAATCTCCGAAAGAAAAATATAGTGAAAGACAGAAGCGCGAGGATCAGTGGCTCGAACAAGTCAGTGGGCTTTGCTTTCTTAACAAAATGGATGACACATGTTGATGTTATCCATTGAGACAGTGCTCTTTTTCTATCTTTCTTCCTTCTTCATTGTTTTGTTTTTAATTCATTCATTCATTCTTAAGCTAATAGATTGTGTATTTAAAATATTATAAAACTCAAAACTCGTATCTAAGAAAATGAATTTGGAAGAGTGCACACAGTTCAGATTATGGATATTTATAAAGTCCATATCAAATAAACGAATGAATCGATCCCACGGTGAATTCATTGAATCCAGAGGTCACCAAACTTAAGTCTAGGCGCCCAACCTTACAAAGGTATACTACATAGACAGAGTGATAGAAGTACCACAGCAGGAAGTAGGTCTCTGGTCTAAGGGGCCGCGTGGCAGCTCTAAAGATGATGAAGAACTGGACAACAATTTTTCGTATACAAAAAAACCTTACATTGTTTTGTTTCTTTTTCAGTCTTACCACTTTTTCCTGTAATCGCCTACGTCATAGTACGGGCTCTAGATACAGAAAATGACGTCATGTAAGTGGTTCTGTTGGATTATCGTTAATAAAAAAAAAACCTAATGTATTAATATATAAGAAAAGCATGTGCTGGGCCACTGGAAACACTCAACCGATCTAATAATTATATTAAGTATTGATGCAAGGCCCACTAATGTTTGCTTCATTAATTCTGATTCAAGTTGTTTACAGATCCAATATAATAAAATGTCGTGAGAGGTTGTCGGAATGATTGTTTACGATGGGCCATTATTTGACAGGTGCTGGTTTCATCAGACGAAGTCCATCTATATTCTCAGCTCCTTCATCGTCCTGTCTTTATTGGTAAGTTGGGATGTAAACATTGTCCTGTCTCTATTGGTAAGCTTGAATGTCCACATTGTCCTGTCTCTATTGGTAAGCTTGAATGTCCACATTGTCCTGTCTCTATTGGTAAGCTTGAATGTCCACATTGTCCTGTCTCTATTTGCAGCTTTGTATGTACACATTTCCCATCTCTATTCGCAGGTTTATGTATACGAATCGTCCTGTTTCTACTTGATCAGTTTGTACGCATTGTTTGTACACATTGTTTATACACATTGTACACATATTGCTGTCAATATCTCTCTACCGTAACGAGCTCAGTTTTACTTTCTTTCTCTCTCTTGTGTTGTTGTGTGTGTACCTGTGTGTATGTGTGTGTGTGTGTGTGTTTTGTGTGTGTGTGTTGTGTTGTGTTGTATTTTCTGGTGAAGACTTTTAGTTGAAACGTTTCTTTGATAGTCTAGTCACTCAAGCTGACCTAAAGCCACAGACCTACTTGTACTGTGCTGGCTATTTCGTCCTCGCTGGTAGGTGGACAAGGGCAAATAACCCCTCTCAGCTTTCTAATTAACGTGAAGGGGTTTAGTAGATCTTTTTTTTCTAATGGATGATATATTTTATCTATATGAATAAAGCTTGTATTTAAATTAGCTGACCATATACTTAATGGTAATTGACATTATGTGATGGTCAGGAAGTTAAAAGAACATTGAAAAGGATTATTCGGAAATCCAGTTATCATTTTTTGAAACCGATAACTGAACTGATTGTTTCTTCTTTTTTTTTCAATTCGGTTATCGAGGTTCTCAAAATAGTTGTTTTAAATATATTTATTTTTTTTAAATGTAAAGCAATTCAAGTACCAAGGATCTTTGTTAAATGAAAGAAACGAAGTAATAACAGAAATAAAAGAAAGAATATCAGCAGGAAAGCAGGGATTGTACAGTCTATATCAGAATCCTACGTTAGTAGCAGAAAATAAAAAAAAGGGGGGTAGGCTACGCTGGGCAGGACAGTTAGAAAGAATGCCAGATGACAGAGGAGTGAAGAGGGTGCGTTACCAAAACCCCCAGAGGGAAACGGCTCAAGTGTAGGAAAAGATCTACAGCAGCTGGGAATCCAAGCATGGGGAATAAAAACATGAGTTAGTTGATGCACTTTCAGCTGCCACTTACGTTCTTATCAAATATCATGTCAATATAACCTTGTTGTTTGCTGATGTTGGGGATGCAATGTAAAAGCCGATAGCCGGTCAAATAACGATAACCGGTCAAATAACGATAACCAGTCTACTAACGATAACCGCTCTGATAACGATAACCGGTCTACTAACGAAAACCGGTCTACTAACGATAACCGGTCTAAAACGATAACCGGTATACTAACGATAAACGGTACGTCCAAAAAAAAAAAAAAAAAAACGGAACAAAACACAAAAAAGTACAAGGTAGGGGAAAGCCTGGAAAAAAAGGACGCATCAAAAGAACTTACGTGTCGGCAAGAAGTCTTCGTCAGTGAACAGTGAAAAAAAAGAGTATCAAATTTAAAATTAAACTAGAAACTTAACTGAAATGCTGTATTTTAGAGAACAATGAGAGACAGGAATTGCATAGTACTATATATTTCCTAAGTCATATACCATCTCCCAATTTATCATGACGATATTTGTTTGTTAAACTATCTGATATAAATAAGTTTTTAATATTCTCTATTTACTAAAGTTTACGCAAATTGGCACAATTTGCTATAATGTTACTTTATAAAATTATACACCCAAAGTATGTTTAAGACTTTCTCATAATATTCCCGACAAGGGTCATATAGCGTACTAAAGATCAATAATCATTCAATGGAAAATAAGACTTCTGTGTAAGATTAATAATCACTAAATAGGATATGATTTCTGGTGTTTGATCTACTCCTACACTATTCAGTCACGAAATAATCATGAGGTTGCCTCCATTTCAGGTCAACTTTTTGTTACTACTGAACATACTACGTATACTGTTATCTAAGATAAGAGCATTCAACACTACAGAACATAACCAAAACAGGTGAGTAGAGTAGCATAGAACTAGACCAAAACATGCACCCTTGGAACATCAATAGAGCGTGACCAACATTGACCAGCCATTCAATGACTGAACATTTCAGAGCAACCCGATCCTTCGTATTCCATAACTGGACTTATTTCTACTGTTCTCCAAAATGAACCCTTGACCAACACATGTATTATTTTAACATTTATAGAACTTGACCGAAACATGTACCATTTTTACATCTATAGAACTTGACAAACACATCCACCATTTGAACAATGACATAACTTGATCAGCACATGCACATGCACCATTTGAACACAGATATAACGTGACCACCAAGTGTACCATTTGAATATCAATTTTAGGTTTTAAAGGTTGCAAGCCAGAAATTATAAAGACGTGGGTCTCCTTTCGAATGGGTTGCTCCTAGTCAGTCATTTGTCCCGGCAACTAGATAACGTGCTAAGGTTATAAACGAGCCACATTCATGTTATGGATTAGGCATAGTGGAATAGCTAGAGTTTTCCCACAATTAAGCATAGTGGAATAGCTAGAGTTAGCTCACAATTAGGTATAGTGGAATAGCTAGAGTTTGCCCACAATTAGGCAGTGGAAAAGCTAGAGTTAGCCCACAATTAGGCAGTGGAATAGCTAGAGTTTGCCCACAGTTAGGCAGTGGAAAAGCTAGAGTTTGACCACAATTAGGCAGTGGAATAGCTAGAGTTTGCCCACAATTAGGCAGTGGAATAGCTAGAGTTTGCCCACAATTAGGCAGTGGAATAGCTAGAGTTTGCCCACAATTAGGCAGTGGAATAGCTAGAGTTTGCCCACAATTAGGCAGTGGAATAGCTAGAGTTTGCCCACAATTAGGCAGTGGAATAGCTAGAGTTTGCCCACAATTAGGCAGTGGAATAGCTAGAGTTTGCCCACAATTAGGCAGTGGAATAGCTAGAGTTTGCCCACAATTAGGCAGTGGAATAGCTAGAGTTTGCCCACAATTAGGCAGTGGAATAGCTAGAGTTTGCCCACAATTAGGCAGTGGAATAGCTAGAGTTTGCCCACAATTAGGCAGTGGAATAGCTAGAGTTTGCCCACAATTAGGCAGTGGAATAGCTAGAGTTTGCCCACAATTAGGCAGTGGAATAGCTAGAGTTTGCCCACAATTAGGCAGTGGAATAGCTAGAGTTTGCCCACAATTAGGCAGTGGAATAGCTAGAGTTTGCCCACAATTAGGCAGTGGAATAGCTAGAGTTTGCCCACAATTAGGCAGTGGAATAGCTAGAGTTTGCCCACAATTAGGCAGTGGAATAGCTAGAGTTTGCCCACAATTAGGCAGTGGAATAGCTAGAGTTTTCCCACAATTAGGCAGTGGAATAGCTAGAGTTTGCCCACAATTAGGCAGTGGAAAAGCTAGAGTTAGCCCACAATTAGGCAGTGGAATAGCTAGAGTTTGCCCACAGTTAGGCAGTGGAAAAGCTAGAGTTTGACCACAATTAGGCAATGGAATAGCTAGAGTTTGCCCACAATTAGGCAGTGGAATAGCTAGAGTTTGCCCACAATTAGGCAGTGGAATAGCTAGAGTTTGCCCACAATTATGCAGTGGAATAGCTAGAGTTTGCCCACGATTATGTAGTGGAATATCTAGAGTTTGCCCACAATAGTGCAGTGGAATAGCTAGAGTTTGCCCACAATTATGCAGTGGAATAGCTAGAGTTTGCCCACAATTAGGCAATGGAATAGCTAGAGTTTGCCCAAAATTAGGTAGTGGAATAGCTAGAGTTTTCCCACAATTTTGCAGTTGAATAGCTAGAGTTTTCCCACAATTATGCAGTGGAATAGCTAGAATTTGCCCACAATTAGGCAGTGAAATAGCTAGAGTTTGTCCACGCACGTTGCGGTCCTTGATTTTTCCGCCACTAATTAACATACACCACATCTCATACGGAACACGCATAACAATAAGCCATACAAAGTATATGAGGTGGATGGAAAATACTATCCGGGGCGGACCCCCCCCCTCCTCCTCCGGTCTTTTTACGTCCCCTTGAGTTGTCCATACATTTGCCTTAAGCTCATAATGTTTTAATGAAATGTTTACTGGGGGTGTTCATTGGTTACCAATGACAGAGATAAGTATACGTCAAATGCTAAGAAAATGTTCCTATTTTTTGAATAGTTATTTTTGTAAAAGCTTTATTTTGTTTATTTCCTCATTCAAAACGGGTAACCATTCGTTTTCTAATCGGTTTTTCTTGTCCTGTCAGACGAGCAGTTAAGGCCACTCTTATCCTGGTCCCTCTGCTGGGACTGCAGAATTTGTTTACACTTGTTAAGCCTCCAATGGACAAGAAAGGAATGTTTGCATGGGACATGGCCTCAGCCATCTTGGTGGCTTACCAGGTAGGACATTTTGATAGTGTTTGCTTACCAGGTAGGACTTTGTGATACTGTTTTGCTTACCAGGTGGGATATTTTGATATTGTTTGCATCCCTGGTAGGACATTGGAATACTGGGAGTTTACTTTTGTGATATGATGTGTATTGGCCACTAACTTGGAAAAAGAAAGAGGGGGGGGGGGGGTTCTTTCGACAACATGTACGTTATTTCTAATAAAAAAACACAGTGCTCAAAGTTCATACTCCAATGACGGTCCACATTATGTTTTGTTTTTCCCCTCTAAATCTATCTTTTCAATCCTTATGGGGGGGGGGGGGGTTCTTTCGACAACATGTACGTTATTTCTAATAAAAAAACACAGTGCTCAAAGTTCATACTCCAATGACGGTCCACATTATGTTTTGTTTTTCCCCTCTAAATGTATCTTTACAATCCTTAAGTGATTGGTCAAATCGTTATTAAAGAATGAGTTTTAATTAAAATTGAAGGAACTGCTTTTGTCCCCAAAAGATTGTGTACTTTGTTATCTTGATCTCCACAGGGTGCAGCAGTGGCGCTGATATTTTGTTTCTTTAATGGTGAGGTGAGTGTCCATTCCTAGACTTTTCATAGCACTGTAACAAATGGGTACTGGTACAACTCTAACATAATATAGTACACAGCAGCAATAAAATAAAGATGAATGGTGATTTGTATACTTAAGAAATGTACGTTAATTTAAATGGACAGAGCTAGAGTTAAATGCGAAGTGGTCAAGCCAACCTAAAGTCTTGGTCATCTGAAGCAGGGATGCCACGCGCATCTTGGTCATCTGAAGCAGGGGTCTCCACACGCATCTTGGTCATCTGAAGCAGGGGTCTCCACGCGCATCGTGCACTTGAATCAAACCCCAAACACCCAGAACCCCGGTCTGTGGAAAATAATTCTTCCATAAAATCGGTCCCTAGTGTCAAAAAAAGTTGGGGATCCCTTGCCCAAAGCATTTTATTCTCTACTCTTTGTGGTTAAGTCCTGTACATATTTGATAGTCCTTGATAGGCAGCACCATTTAAACTCTGCTCTTTAAATGAAGTGGAATTATCGACATGTAGTATTATATCTTAGTTGTGTGCCGATCATTGATCTTCTTTCTCGGTAACATTATTGTTCCAATGTTAATTTGAATCAATGAAAATTAATTTGATTTTAAAATCGGAATTGATTTCGATACTTTCAGAGCCTAACATTAAAATAATATGATTGCTGCATTTCTGCCAGGTTTTAACAGTTTTGAAAAGACGCTTTGGTCAGTGGAGTCACAGTTACGACCCGGCCTTTCTGGGTCGACCCTCCGCTAACAGTACGACCATGGCCATGACCTTGGATGACACATCGACCACGGGGGCTGTGTTCAAGAACGGCAACAACCGCATGACTAAAGCGTCAGCCCGAAATGCTAAGGTAACATCGGGACACTTTTGTCCCGGCATCTCCTCCCCCCCCCCCCCCCCATGTATTGGGGGGGGGTATGTTAAGCCGAATGGGGATTTTTTCGTGGCAATGGGGGGGGGGGGGCAGCAAAAAACTTGGACACCTCGTTTCGCCCTAGCCTTATCTACTCCACTACTTACTTATGTCTTAACATATCAAGATTAAAAATTATTGATAACGGGTTGTCTGTGATTATTAATTGCCCAATGATCTAACATGAAATAGACGAGCACGGTTTGGAAAAGGTTTGTCTCCACTTAATTTGACAATGTACGGGAAAACATAATGTAATGAAATCATGTCAATACCAGCACATTTATTCGTAGGGCTGCATGATAGATTCTCTACTCAGCACCAACATGAATACTCCAAACGACGTTGCATTCCGTCCTTTAAAAAAAGCTGAAGCGCTGGATTTGGCGTGTTAGTTTGGGGAGCAGGGGGAAATAAGGGGGGGGGGGGTCCACTTATGGAATACAGAAAATCTGGTGATTCTGAAACGTTCTGTCCTTGAATTGCTCCCCATGCTGGTGCATATCAGGGGTCGCAAACCGGGATCCCGACTCACTGAACTGCTTCCCATGTTGGTGCATATCAGGGGGTCGCAAACCGGAATCCCGGCAGTTGAAAATACCGGGTTACAGGACTAAAACGAATGCCTTAAAATCCGATGAGATTTATGAAAACCAGCTTTTTTTTTAGTTTTCGGTATTTAATTTTAAAAATATATCAATAGCTGTTCCTAGTTCCCATGTCGTATTTAGAGTAAAATGAGAGCGCATGTTATTGGTAGTTTCGACGTTGAATTGCTTGCATAACCCCAAGACCTACTTTGATTCGTCAAATGACTACC
Organism: Lymnaea stagnalis; assembly: GCA_964033795.1. Classification (NCBI taxonomy): domain Eukaryota; kingdom Metazoa; phylum Mollusca; class Gastropoda; family Lymnaeidae; genus Lymnaea; species Lymnaea stagnalis. The sequence continues at coordinate 661,513 of CAXITT010000320.1, read as the reverse complement.
TGGCCGTATTTCTAAGGTGAGATCACCGGCAAAGATGAAAACCTGAGCCTAGCACATAAAAAAAAGCACAAAGCACATTAATGTAATTTTCTCCTTATTTCTGCAATCTATTTATATAATTCGCCAGCAAAGGTCAAACACCACCACGCAGGCTATATAGATACGCCAGAGTGTGGTTAAATAATGAGTTCACTAGCGCGCAAAACATAATTCCCGATAACTACGCTAAATGATATATATTTTTTTTTAATAACGCAATTGGGTTTGGTGCGTAATATTTTCTTTTCGGAAATGAAATCGTCTCAATTTAAGTATTGTGTAAAAAATATTCGGTTTAAAAGTGGTTGGGACATGAGAATACTAATATAGTTCATGAGCAATTCTGCGACGTATGTTACGTCACGGGTCGACTAGTGGTGAATTTTAATACACAGAAGCGAGAGAGCCTTTGAAATAGAAGAGGGGGTGCGAATGGCTTTACCTTTTATTCGTACCGAGACTGCTGACAACTGCAAATATCACCAAGCTCATGTATCGCATTCAATTGGAGAATATGGTTTTCGGGTATTCGGGTATTGTAAGTGATTTTTCAATAAATATGTTTGCATTAGCCAGTATCGGCATTTTGATATTTCATAAAAGTAACACTTACTTCAAGCAGCTGTGGCCAACACTACACACTGATATTTTTGCGCGGAACACACTTACAATGCAACACAAGCTTTAAGCAAAGGTGGACAACCTTCTTGAAATCAATGGCGCAATATGTTTATGAAAATAACGCATTACTGTATTTTAATGTTCCCCGACTTCAAAAAAAAAATGAGAACCTTTGCAATAAATGAAGGTCCATTCTGAGCAGTGTGGAGTCTGAGTGGGTGTTCTCTTTATCGGGTTACTTTCGTAAACATTTGCGCTCAAATTTAAGCGATCGAACATTAGACGGAATTCCGGCACTGGTAAAACTGTAATACCGGGAATTCCAGTGTTGGTAAAAGGGACCGGAATGTGGCTCTATTTTCATAAGTATGGGACTTTGCGTAGTCGCTTGTTAGAAATATTGAAATATTATTTCAATCCGTTTTAACGCTTTAATCACACTCAATGGCCAGATAGTGTGGGTGCCGCTCCCCCTCTCGTTCTACGAAAAGAAAAATGCAGTAGGCCAAAAATGCCGCCCTCCATTAAAAAGAAGAAAATGCCGCCCGGGGCGTACTGTTCCTCCCTCCCCCCCTCCTTCCTACGCCACTGATAAGAATTTTCCAATTAAACGGCGATTCTTGGTTGTTTGATGAGATCATTTCTGAGAATCGTTTCTTTGTCTTGCAGCCCCAGGCCTTCCAAGTTAGACCCTCCGTTTCAGACGCTACATTTCAAACTCTTTATTTCAGACCCCCATTGCCTTTTTTTTTTTTTTTTTGTTTTCAAATCTTCTTTCCACACTTCTCGATCTGTGAGTCGCCTTACTCCGCGTCTGAATATACTCAAGTTAGCTAATAATCACCATGCATGCATTGCTGAATCGTTTCTTTGTCTTGCAGCCCCAGGCCTTCCAAGTTAGACCCTCCGTTTCAGACGCTACATTTCAAACTCTTTATTTCAGACCCCCATTGCCTTTTTTTTTTTTTTGTCTTCAAATCTTCTTTCCACACTTCTCGATCTGTGAGTCGCCTTACTCCGCGTCTGAATATACTCAAGTTAGCTAATAATCACCATGCATGCATTGCAATCATCTGTGAATTTCGTTTAATGGAAATTCTCCCCTATATACGAATTCAATACGATTCCTTTGCGCTCTTCATTGGACGGGAACTATAAGTCTATGTATAAGTCTATGTATAAGTCTATGTATAAATCTGTGTATAAGTCTATGTATAAGTCTATGTATAAGTCTATGTATAAGTCTATGTATAAGTATATGTATAAGTCTATGTATAAGTCAATGTGTTTCGTTTTCAAGGTCAGGCTACAAGGTAAATACCACGTGTCTTCAAAGAACACGCGTTTATTCTATAGATTCGTCTAAAGTTACTTTGAAAAAATGGCAGTTGGGGGGGGGGGCAATTATTAACAGCCCGTGCTCTTTAACGAACAGCTGTTCTGACCTACAAAGTTTCTTTGCAAAAATGGGAGTTGGGGGGGGGGGGGCAATTATTAACAGCCCGTGCTCTTTAACGAACAGCTGTTCTGACCTACATCTCTTCCATATGCCATTTTTCTCAAACATATAGAATTCCATCCATTACTCGCCATCAATCCCCATAATCACGTGAAAATGTAGGTCTAATATCTTTGCTGTTTGGCCAATTCAAGGGTAGAAATAGTGCCATACTTTTAAAAGAGTACAGACTTACAGGTTTTTTGTCACTGGCGCCTTAAAGCCTTTTCATTTATTTAAATTAGTTCGCCCATATAGCAATTCGTTTTAAATTTCATCACAATTTAAGTTCCGGGCGCTTACCATATTCATGCGCCCTGGGTTGCTTACCATATAATGCGCCCTGGGATGGTTTCATGTTTTCTAGACTCTGTGCCTTAGCTCTTAACATTTGTTTTTTCTTTACAAATTTTGATCTGCTGCTCTAAATACTTTCCAGGAATCCACTGAGCTGCAACTGATGGTTCCAGGCCATAAGGGTGACAAAGGATCTACATTTAATTCATAGCCACATCACTCACACTGGTTTTGTGTCTACTGATGATTTCACGAAACAAAGTTGCAGATTCAGTACTACCAGACATTCGACGCCAAAACAGCCGCATGAGAACCTGATCTGATAGAAATTTCTCATTAAAGGACGCCAAAAGAGAGATGAAGAAGGGACTTTTTTTTTTGGTCGCGTAACTGTTAGATGAAATGATCTGATTAAGCTACTCGATTATTAGATGTAATTATCGAATGAATTAATGAACTAAAATTGTTAGTAACATGGAACAAGTAATTTGCCTGTATGCTGGTACAGCCAGTGCATTAGGTGGCAGGTTATGAGTTTTTTTTTTGTTTTGTTTTTTAATTCAAAAACTGTTTCCATTTTAAAATCTATTTGGTGTTTGACACTCCTACATTGTCCCCCTTTTGTTGTGCAGCAGTCTATCTATCGTATGCCTTACTTCCGGTATGTGATAGGTAAGTAAGCCATCAATCATAAGTAAGCGTGTAGATACAAAATGGAGAACTCAGATTGGCCTCTACACGAAGGCCCACATCTACAATGTTATAACACTATTTATGATGTCATGGGCTGCCTTTAAACCCTAATACCTTTGCTATTGTAACTGTAGGTATTTTTACTTCAACTCGCGATCTCAAACAATTTTTTCTTAATTGTAAATCTTAAAATTTCGATGACCTAAGAAGTATGTTGACAATAATATTGATAGACGCAACTTGGTGTAATACAGGACACTTTGCTTCTGTGCCATCATTTCATCCTCAACTTGTCAGCAGTGACATCATTTCATTGTCAACATATCACCTTTGTCCTTGTTTCATGGGCACCATATCACCTATGACGTCACCTTATTGCTGTATCTCGTTGGTTCCGTTTGATGTCTCCAATACTCTGCGTGTGGTACGTTGGTTAAAAGACTCCACCAGACATGTTGGTGGCATTTAACCTTTTTCTTGATACTTTGACCTAGCGACACTCTAGCCCTTTATATCATGGATTCCTTTAATGTTCTGAGTTGATACATTTCTCCTTTACATCGCTAATACTTAAATTTTACACGTGTTCTTAATGATAAATGGACTGGCTATTTCTTAATCATCAATGTTGTGCCATACCACGTGACAGTGTCAATGACCCTAACAGGAAACAACCGGTAATTGCCCTTACTATTACATTAAGTTATGCTGTTACCATTCAATATTGTTTTCAGCCAATTATGGGAACTCTCATCATAAACGATAGCGTTTCAGGTGGGAAGTGACTGAAAGCAAATTCTGGTTGGCTGAACAAACAAAAACGTGCAGCTATTTTTAAAGCGAAACGATTTGTCTGCGCTCTAATGGATCAACATAATGTTTATAATGCTAAATAGAATAGGGCTTCATGTAATTGTAATTATTACTTGAGTTACAAGTAGTGATCCAAGGATATGAAGATGTAATCTCAACATGTGAGAACCACCACTGATGTAGCAGGACTTTTAAAAATTATGTAAATATATGTATAGTTTGCATATTTTCAGTCAGACACTCATATAATGTGTAAACTTTACTAAATATTAAATATATACACTATAACTTTATAAGAAACTGTGGGCTAAATGGCCGTCCATTTAAAAAATTGACATACCCGCATTTTATGGACACCACCATCCAGTGGATACGTTCAAATGAAGTTTCATGTAGTACCGGATTTCCTCAGGCTTAAGCCTAGGGCCTCCAAAATTAGGGCCTTTATTCTGTTGATGGGGCTTCAAATTTTAACCTTAATTTTAAGACAGCGAATTTTATAGCTTCCCATCCTTTAAAAAAATTAATTTCATCATTATTTGAATTTAAAAAATAAACAGAAATAAAATCACGCATTTACAAAATGAGTCACAAATGATTTAACTTATATATCATACGTATACTCATGCACACTGTTATTTTCTTTTTTTTTTTAACTTAATGAAAATGTCCTACTGGATAAGCATGGCTGATTTAATGTTTAATTACTTCGCCACTGAGCGTAAGCTGTTTAGGACTGGGGTTGTTTTTTTTTTATGTTGAAGGTCATATTGAACCAACTAAAACCATATGCCGAGAGAATCATTGCTGAAGAACAGTCGGGCTTCAGACAAGGACGGGGCACTACTGAGCAGAGTCTAAACCTCCGAATACTGTGTGAGAAATATGCTCAACGCCAACAAAACCCATACCACGTCTTTGTGGACTTCAAGAAAGCATTCGACAGGGTTCGGCATGTTGCTTTATGGGCCACCATGAGACACTAGGCCTACAACATTAACACAAACCTGACCAGAATGATTGCCCCCTTGCAATCATATACAAATGGGAAAAAATCACAATTCCGTTCTCTACTTTGAAAGCATTCTTGCTACTTTTTCTCTTGATCAACGGTTCTCAAAGCTGCGGGTCGCGACCCATGTGTAGGTCGAACGACCCTTACACAGGTTTCGCCTAAAACCATCGGAAAACACAAATTATAAAGTAGCAACGAAAATAATTTTATGTTTGGTGGTCCTCACAACATGATGAGGATTTTTTCCCAACTCAAAAGAATTAATAATTAAAGGGCCACGATGCCTAAGGAGATAGGCTTCTATTAGCCTACTATATGCATTGAAAATTCTTAGTATTGAAAGTGATATATTTTAAAAAACTGATTTTAATATGACTATACTAAAAGCAAGGCTGGAAAAAAGGATTGGCTTTTTGTATGAATTTCATAATTTATTAAAATGTAGGTCTTTTATGAAATAGCTTGTTTTATGATAGGTAATATTTAATGTGCACTGTCGGGTAGACATTACTGTCACATTCCATATAATTCAATTTATTTTTTTGGAATAACTGATATCTTAAATAAAATATATAACAGTATATTAACTGTTATGTGTGCTACTCTTATCGTTTTTACTATATAAATTGATTTACAAAAATTTCGGGGAGGGGTGCAGGGACGTCATTTGTGTAGGGCAGGGTCGGGCGTTTGCCCCCAACCCCCCCTTAATTTACAGATTTTATTTAAACTGCTATGTAATGTGGCGCCTCCAGTAATAAACAACTTAACAAGCCGACCAAGTTTTGGCTTTGCCCCCCAACCCCCCCCCCCCCCCAATCCTTTTCTGAAAAAAACCTGCAATAACACGCCTTAAGGGGTGTCATTGCAAAAGGGGGGGGGGAGGCTTCAGATTTGAAGTCACGGCTTCCTCGCGGTTACGCCCCTGCTTCCTCACGGGGGCGCCAAGAAATATGACACAGTCTTCATAATTTAAAAACCCTATCATTTCAATTTAAAAGGGGGCGGCATCTGGGGCTCTAAGGGACCGGTGAAAACCAGTAAGTCACTTGAGGAATTTTACTGTTAACAGAATCTCCAGAAATTGTTATGCTGCTATTAGATGGCGCTTAGTCGCCTACTTGAGTGTTTTATTTATTTGTACACAAACATTTAATTTGTGTTAATGTATTCGCTGTTTCGAAGTGTACTTATTAGAATAGGGAAGCTGAGGAAGACCGAGACTCGGCAAGGACACCCAGTTTAGACCACTCGGCCACTTAGCAACCCCCCCTCCCCCCTGTCACAAACTGTCACAAATCTCGGGATCCCCCCCCCCTAAAGTACATCACACTTTCGAAGAAAATTGTGTTTTAATTAACATTTAATTAAAATTTAATCTAAAACACACTTCACTATTAAACTGTCTTAAAATATTCAATTTCCAGTTAAAAGAAGTATCACATTATTAAAATGACTTTAATAGTAGAATAGTTACTAGCGCTCCTAGCGAGGGGAATCGTGAACAACACATTCAGGACATACGCATTTCATGCTATTTTGACATAAAACTAATTCAAATGTTTCACAAAATTTTTGAAAATTATTTTTAAAGCTATTAAATTCTAATAAAAAAATAAAACATAAATTAGAAATAAAATTTTTAAAAATTAATGTCACATATGGCCTGGATCACCCAAACACCTCANTATGGACGGCCCCTCACACACACACGGTATTACTGCGCAATATCTAGAAAGCTCACTTGTTTAAAAAAAAACACACAAAACAACTGTATGACGATAATTACGAAACGTTCCGGTGCTAATAGGTCTAATATGGGGATGGTCTCTCATTATCTATTCCTTGGTTTTACTCTTGAATTAGACTTTTTTTTTTTTCCTTCCAAATTGTACACATGACATTGCAGTATTGCAGTCGCCAAAAAAAAAAAATCACAAAAATATGGGCCATATTTTAGTATGTTATTTTATTTTTAGGAATGGGGTTTTCAGAAACTAATTTAATATGTTGTTAAGTGGAAAAAATATGTGGGACAAAGAAAGATAACTCGGGTAAACTTTTATCAAGTGTTACCTTTCCGGATGTAAAATTGCACTTTAGGAATTGTGGGAATTTTGACTCTTGTCTTTAAACTGAATGAAATAGCGAAACCGAGGTATGTGGAAGCTTGAAATAAGAAAACAGGACAAAAAACTCAAGGACGTTTCGGCGTAAAGCCTTCCTCAGCCAACAATAGAAATGAAAATATAACAAAGAAAAGAGCACAGTGGACAACTCAAGCAGCTACTACTTGTGTGTATTTGTCCTAACCTTGTTGAATCATTTTAGAACAGAGAGAATTGTTTAGTTTTCAATTTGGCTTTTTTTTTTTTTTAATCTCAAAACTACTTTCACATCTGTAGTGTCCTAAACATATCATCTGGGAATAAAATTGCCAAATTGTTAAATGTAATTGGTGGCCTACCCAGATAGCGAACATTAGCTTTCGTTATAATATAGCAAACAAAATATTTAATTATACAAATAATGCTACACAGATACTAAACCTTCAATGCTTAATAACTGTATCATTTAACGTTCAGCCGCTGGGTGCAGTTATCAGGCAATTTCACATGCTGTATCACATGTTCGCGGACGATACACAACTTCATCAATCCGTGATCCACTCTCAGTTCCCTCAACTTCTTAGTACGACTCAGGAGACAGTGGAGTCAGTTAAGCACTGAATGACCATAAACAAGCTCAAATTGAATGATGAAAAGACTGAGCTGATCCCCATCGCCACTGCTCAGAAACAAAAAAACTGTTTTAAAAAAACACAACATCACTTACACTCTCAGGTATGCAGATTGAGTTTGCTCATACAGTGCGAGACCTGGGTGTCTATTTAGACAGAACGTTAACTATGGAAAATCCCATTAACATGCTTTGCAAGGCGATTTTTCTAGAGCTGCACAGGATTAGTCATATCAGATCTTTCTTAACGTTAGATGCATCAAAAAGGCTGATGTCTGCATTTGTGTTATCACGCATGGACTACTGCAATGCTCTCATGGTGGGTCTCCAAGCTACGCTCCTGGATAAAATTCAAAGAGCACAGAATAATGCGGCTCGCATTGTTCTTCGCAAACGCAAATTCGACCATGCTAAAACACTTCTGGGAGAGCTGCACTGGCTGCCAGTCCGCGCTCGCATAGAGTACAAAATTACAACTTTGTGCTACCGCTGCTTACATGACCTGGCACCATCTTATCTCAAAGCACTCATGACGCCTTATGTACCCACTAGACAGCTCCGCTCATCCGATTGTGGCAAAATATCGATACCGTGTGTTCTCCTTGAGACTTACGAAAAGCGCACTTTTGCATTTGCTGGCCCAACAATTTGGAACGCCCTTCCAATCGCTCTCAGAAACAGCCAGACACTGGAGTCCTTTAAAAGCGATTTAAAAACACATCTATTTCGCAAACACCTTTGGGATGAAAGACTTTGACTTGGTATGCTCGTATGTAGTTTTATATTGTTTCGTCTGTTTTTTAAATGTGGTAAATTTTATATTGTTTTTATTTCTCTTTTTAATATGGTTGACTTTGTACCACGCTTCGAGCTTTTGGGGATGAAGCGTGTTTTTTCAAATAAACTTTATTATTATTATTATTATTATTATTATTATTATCTGGGAACAAAATTCTTTTAGAAGTAAATGTCTTTGTTGTTTTTTTTTGTTTTTTTTTATTGTATTGGCCTACTTTGAATGTGATTAAAACTTTTGAAATTTCAAGAGTTAAAAGCGCAAATCATTCCAACTTTTTTTGTAACCAAAATATCTTGTGTTATATTATTAGTTTCTGTTAATTGGTTATTTATGTGCTATAAATATTTATATAACAATTAACCTCTCCACCTTTGTAAACTTTACATCATATTTCATTAAAATATAATACCTTTTCTTTTTTTTTTTAAATGGTTGAGATTTTTAGGTATTGCTATTATTTTGAATATTGAATTTAATGTCTCATAATCTCCTAATTAAAACTTGGTTAACTGTCCAAATTTGTTTTTCTATCTCAGTCAATAATTATTTTGAAGGGGTGGCGGGAGAGAAGAGGAGATGCAGCCCCATTTTTTCATTGAATCTGGTCTACCGGGTACCGTCAACACAACAAAGAATGGGGATAGAGAAGAAGTTGGACGCCAACAAAAAAAAAAAAAAAAAAAATAAAAAAAAAATTTTAAAAATAAATGACCCAAATTGCCGCGACCCCCCCCCCCCCCGTCACAAACTGTCACAATTTCTTACACCCCCCCCCCCCCCCTCTAGAGCGTGACGTACTTTATGGACGGCCCCTCACACACACACGGTATTACTGCGCAATATCTAGAAAGCTCACTTGTTTAAAAAAAAACACACAAAACAACTGTATGACGATAATTACGAAACGTTCCGGTGCTAATAGGTCTAATATGGGGATGGTCTCTCATTATCTATTCCTTGGTTTTACTCTTGAATTAGACTTTTTTTTTTTTCTTTCCAAATTGTACACATGAAATTGCAGTATTGTAAAAAAAAAAAAAAAAAAAAACTGAACTGGAATCTTTACGTTCAGTATGTGAGGTAAAAAGAGCTTTGCAACTTGACATACATTTTAACTAACTTTTTTTTTTTAATTTTAACTATTATTTGAGTGGGAGGGTGAGGAAGGGGTGGTGCTACGGTTCTCTCCTTGTGGAAAGTTTTATTTGTAGAGTTAAGAAAGGGCAGGCAGCAACCTGAACATGTTTGGGAAAGAATGTTCTGTGAAGGAAAATATGTATTTCGGTCGTTTACAATATCTTCCAATTAAACCAAATACTTGTAGGATCGTCTTAACGCTTTATCTTTTATTATACACAGTATTTTTATGACATTATCCCTGCATTTAAATTATGCAAATTTTATTTATTTACTGTGACATACTTTGTTTTGTCTTGATTTCATGTGCTGGTCACACTGCTTCTAATGAGTTTAGTTAAATGCTGATGACTTCCACCCTTGTTGCTTATTTCAAATTGAATGCCAGACATACATTACAAATATCGGCTCTGACTTGATGTTGTCATTAAAACAACTGATTTTAATTCTGTCCTTAATTTCTGGTGTTTATTTTGTCACTACTGGTTTTCATTAATTTATACCAGTAGCTCGTCTTGATTCTTATGTCCTATGAATGTAAAGTTTGGATCAAATGATGCCTATGTGTACCTTGTGTATGTATTACAATAAACTTAACCGTAACTGCCACAGTAGATTGTCCAAAGGATAAGTAATACAAATTAATGTGTTTGTTGTTGTTTTTTTACTCCCCACAAGTCCACATAATTTCATATTTCATGTTTTTTTTTTTTAAATGTCTTATTCAGAGAGTTTGGATCACAAATTTGTTTTCAACTTTTTTATATACCCGGTACATAAAAAGAAAAATGTTGGCCACAGCATGATAGATGTGTTGGCACATTCCAAGGATGTGGCCTTCCATATGTACCGTACTGTACCTTAATTTAGTACGAGCATTTTTTTTTAATATGATATACTCTACAGTAGATGAGTAGAACAATAAGAGAAACATTAGTGAATTCAAGTTGAAATTCTGAGTTTTGTAGACATTCTTAAACAGCTTGGTTGTTTTTATTTTTTTGTTGTTTTTTTTTTAAATCTGATTTGGACTCTATAATATCTTGCAAGTTGCATAAGCTATCAAAGCTGTATCTTGCAAGTTGCATAATGTATCAAAGCTGTACTTAAGGTACTGGAAGATATGCCGTAAAAAGTATGGGGTTTTTAAATGTTATTTTGACAAAGCTTTGTTCCAGAACACTATTTACACTTTCACCATTTTGATCCAGCAACTCTAGTGTTACAGCTTGTGGAAAATGATGTGAAATTGGGCAAGCAATAATAGATCTATCCAAGTCAAAGGACCACATTGGGAAATCCCAAAGTCATAAAATGTTGAAATCCTTTGATGTTTTCATTTACAGTTTTCCATCTATCTATATATATATAATTCGCCAGCAAAGGTCAAACACCACCACCACGCAGGCTATATATAGGCCTAGATAATGAGTTCACTAGCGCGCAAAATATAATTCAGGATAAATACGCTAATAATAACGCAACTTGGTTTGGTGCGCAATATTTTTCGATAAATGAAATCATCTCAATTTAATTATGGTGTAAAAAAAAAAGTTCAGTTTAAAAGTGTTTGGGGCATCAGAATATTTAATATAGTTCATGGGCGTGGAAAAAAAAAAAGTGTGCAGTGACGTATCATGGGGGGGGGGGGGGGGCAAAAAAAAAGGGTGGCAGGACGTATCATGGGGGGGGGGGGGAGCAAAAATTGGAATTCATAAATGTGCGATACTTGAGTTCATGTTCTGTCAAGTAACTTTAGTACCGTATTTTCCGGCGTATAAGACGACTGGGCGTATAAGACGACTGGGCGTATAAGACGACTGGGCGTATAAGACGACTGGGCGTATAAGACGACCCCTACTTTTCCTTTTAAAATCTAGGGTTTGGCTGTGCACCAGCTCATAAGACGACCCCCGACTTTTGAAAAGATTTTCATGGGTTAAAAAGTCGTCTTATACGCCGGAAAATACGGTAGATGGCAAGTGCACACATTGCCGTCGCCAATGTTTGGCGGCCTTTAACTTGTTGTCATATATTTGGCCCATCCATCATATGATTGGAATATTTCCGCACATAATGAAAAGACCATCAAATTCAATCTGACCATAAATTTAGTACCGGTACCGGTTGTTGTTCAGCTACTGATCTAAATAATCACTGGCTTTTGTTCTCCCATTTGACAGGACCCTAAACAAGCCCAAGATACCGGTACCTATGAAAAGATTTTAGTAATGCATACAATCTAAAGACTGTTGATGTAAGTGTAAGGGATAAGAAAACTTTCCAAACATACACATCATCTATATCTGTGCTTAAAAGTTAAACGTTAACTAAAGAAAAACAATCTGAAATGATTGGATGTGTGCTTTCTGACTTCTGTGGGAAAGAAAGCTGATCTTTGACTTTTACTAATGTTTGTCATCAATGGTGAAGTGTGGTTTATTTGAAATGTGGAAGGGTTGTTTCACATGTGCAGACTGTTTTTATTTAAACTGCATTTAAGCGTTTAGTAACAAAAGCTCAACTTTGTCTATTAATACTATTATATATTACATGAAAGTTTAATGAAACTAAAAACTTTGGAGCTAATCAGCTGTTATTTCATGGTGTTCACAATTTCTAAAATGTTTCCAATGTTTCAATCTGTTCATGTTACTGTTACCATTTACACATAAACTCTCCATGAAAATCCATCGTGTGAATCTCTGCATCATTTCCAATGATTGTTTCTTCTACATAATTCCTGCTACTGTTTCATCTTTGGTTTCAAATTCAAAATAATTCTTTACCTTCATGTTGCTCTTATACCTTGTGTTATTTGTTATTAGTGTTATGTATTAAACTTAATCTTTCGCAACTTACTTTTCTAGCTGAATATGTAAACAGAAATACATGATTGACAAATATTCCATTTATTGTAACTGATTTAATATCAACTGCACAGCCGAAAAGTTGATGTAAGATTAGAGAATGCATCCAGTTTATTTCATATGTGCACTGGGCCACAGCTTCAATTTCAATAACAAAAAATTACTTTTTGTTTTTAAGACTACACTATAAAAAAGAATTATAAATTGAGCCAAAGTTGTGGAGAGTCAAGTTGTCATTGTAAAATTGTGTCGACAAAGAACCCTATACTATTATTATTAAAGAAGATTAAAGCAACACAAACTATCCTTGTTATATGTGTGCTATCCTCTTTTCATTCTGTGGAAGCCTTAGGCACAGGAAAGCTCGACTTTTGCCAAGAACTTCACATTTTAAAAGGCATTATACTTATAGTATAAGTAACTTTTTATTAATAACCAGTAAACGTAAATACAGTATTCATTTTAACTTGTGGAGGTCCAACCAAACAGTTTATTTTTCTTGTATAACTTATACAAGAAAAATAAACTGTTTGGTTGGACCTCCACAAGTTAAAATGAATACTGTATTTACGTTTACTGGTTATTAATAAAAATTTGAAGACTGCAAGGCAGCTAATAGTCGAAATAAATCACTATGTTATTCTGATGGATTTGTACAAGACTTGCCACATGGCTCTCACATTATATTCAGTTTTTAGAGATCTCAAACATAAAGCACATAGCAAAACAAGTATCACATAAAAACTGATATTGATAAGATAGTGAGGACATAGCAATCAACATTTTATTTTAAAAACATAAGGCTTGGTAACCGTATATCTTTAGTTACTGGTACTTATTTCCTAGGTGAGATGCAGTTACTTTTAATGTTTTAAAACATGTAGGCCTACACATGAATTACAGGATAAAATTCAATAGGTACTGCTAGATTTCAAAAGCAATAAGTTCATGCAGAAGATATTTGTTGATAACAGTTATAGTTGTAGACACAATACATCTCTAAAACATATACTTATAGACATAATACATCTCTAATATGCATTTATAGACAAAATACATATCTAAACGCACAGTTATAGACACAATACATCTCTAAAATGCATTTATAGACAAAATACATATCTAAACGCAGTTATAGACACAATACATCTCTAAACGCACAGTTATAGACACAATAATCTCTGAAATGCATTTATAGACAAAATACATTTCTAAACACACCGTTATAGACACAATACATCTCTAAAGTGCATTTATAGACAAAATACATCTCTAGACGCACAGTTATAGACACAATACATCTCTAAACGCACAGTTATAGACACAATACATCTCTAAAACGCAGTGATAGACACATTACATCTCTAAAATGGAGTGACTTTTTTAAAGACCTGTACAATTTTGAAAACGTTTAAACTAATCATATAATAATTTCAGGAATAATATTTCTAAAATATTTTAAACATTATATTTCACAACCTTACCAAATATAGTTTTCTTTGAAGGGGGAGAACAATGGATCTTAAAACTTATTTGCAATGATTCTTAGTAATCTTAGAGAAAGCATTTATCTTTTCAAAACCAACACCTGTCAGCAACTACCTGCCAATACCTTTAACGACCTCAAATGTGTCAGGTTAGTCAAAATGCTTAATAATTTCATTTGACTTATTTAAATCTAATGAAGAATTAATGCTTCCAATATATTGTTCTCACTTTTAACTTGAAGGGTTAGCCAAAGATTAAATTCAACATGCATGGTGCTTAAATATAGGCTTCAAACTGAATAGTGAATTTTTGCTCAGCCAATTTCCACACATAAACCATCTCTTCAGATGCAGACACACCTGCAGCTTGCATAACATGCCATCGAAATTTCAGTCTGTCAAGAGAAAAAGACATCAGTTGCCTGTGTTGAATAACAAACTCTGGACTGAACTTGGCTTCATTCAACATGAAATCCAAAAACTGCTTCAGCTTAACATTGCTGACAACATTTTTCAGAGGAGATTGAGACAACAATGTCTCTGCTGTTTCTTGGGAACATTGAAGTCTCAACTGAAGGTAATCTTTTTGACTCCAACAGCCCTCAAGTGCATCTCGCTCAGCACATAACCTTTTAAACGAATGATCAAATGTTTTGTACGGACATTCTAAATAGTGAGCTAAATCTTGCTGTTGGATAATGGGATTCTCAGTCAGGAGGGTTGCCTCCTTCAACAACTGTAAGCGCCTCTTCAACTCATCTGAGGAGTGCTGGTATAACAGTCTAGGGTTTCTGCTAATAAATGATATTGGCAAGCTATAGCTTTGCATGACTGCAATTTTTTCAAGGATCAGTTCCGGATTCAAATGAAGGAAAAATGTGTATTTATCGACCATCTTTTTGGTTTCATCAAAACTGCATTTCAAATTTTTGGACAAAAAGGCAAGACGGCCTGAAGTTAATTCCTTTTCAGCTTCCTTGAAACTGCTAATGTCTTTATCTGTGATCCGTGATGAATGATGTGCTGATCTGTGTTTAAAGTCTGACAGAATCTGGGTATAACTGACATGCTGTCTTAAAAGCTGATTGTTTGTTAAAAGAACTGGAACACTAGGGATAGATTTAGTTGTAAACTTTGATGATAAACTTAAATATTGCCTACAAAAATATGTTTTAGATGATGTAAATTTGTTAGGGAAAGATCCATAGTTTGAAAAAACTGACTTGGCCTTTATATCCCTCAGGGATGTCATTTCCCATTGGGTGAAAATTCTCCCACAAAACTCTCTAGTCTGATAAAGTCCAACCTTTTGATATACTTTCATGGTCTCTAGCAATAATTTTATATCTACAACACAAAATCTCCTCATGATCATCTGAAATAGAAAATAGTGTGCATATATCAATTTTTGTAATCTAAAATAACCATTTATTTATAATAATCCATTGAAACACAGTGCTAGTGACTCAAATATTTAAATGATACACGCTAAGTAGTATGACTTGCCAACATTAGTATCAGTACATACTGGTTTTTTAATTGAAAAAATAATCAAGTTGCAAACATTCAAAACTATGCTATCTGTCAAAACATTTGTTTACATCTTACAAGCGAGACAATATTAGCTGAAAATTTATGTTTTTTTCAGTGTATGGGATTAGTTCATAAATAAGTCATTGTATAAATATTAGTTATCGGGGAATGGTGTATCCGAGGATCATTGATGGCTACTGCATTAACCATTCACAAATAATCTTTGTAGTTGTGAGAGTAGGAGGAGTAGCTTTGAGAACGTTGAGTCAGTAGGCATATAATAGTTATTTCTTTTGTATGAATCTTAACAAATGTAGTGTTTGCTTGTAGTCTTAAATTTCATTAAATGTTTTTATATCTTTTTTGTTCATACCAATGTTCAGCTAAATAAAGCATCAGATAATTTAAAAGTAATTTCACGAGGCTTCACTAAATGCTGTA
Organism: Lymnaea stagnalis; assembly: GCA_964033795.1. Taxonomy (NCBI): domain Eukaryota; kingdom Metazoa; phylum Mollusca; class Gastropoda; family Lymnaeidae; genus Lymnaea; species Lymnaea stagnalis. The sequence continues at coordinate 645,531 of CAXITT010000320.1, read as the reverse complement.
TAAGAAATTCAACCAAAGACTGTTCTACCTCAAAAAACTGTACAATTCAACATAAACAAAAAAGTCGTTAACTTATTCTACAGTGCAATAATTGGAACCCTACTTAATTTCAATATTACCTGCTGGTGTGGAAATTCATCATCTGATATTAAACACTGAATAAATAAAATAATCTAGGAAGCTAGGAGCATAACACAAACCAAACATCCTTCACTTGAAGAACTATTTGAAGAAAGATGTTTTAGTAGAACTTAACAAATTTTGGATGATACTTAGGATGGGCCCGTTCGGGCAAATTCAGGGCGAGAACTGAAAAATATAAAAATGCTTTTGTTCCCCAATCTTTACAAATTTATCAGCGTGTCACAAATCTTAATGAAAATTGATAATTCCCTGAAATGGCTAAGAGAATCCACTGAATGGCTGTTTTTTTCACAAGTGGAATAATTTAATGTAGATGTCTTGAGTTCTAATTGTTTTATTTATGTGCTGAAAATGTACAATGCAATCAAAAGACATTTCCATTTGTTTGGATCAGTAAAAGAATCTTATCTTATGACACCTTCACTATTAATTAAGATTATTTCCTTTAATTAGTATAGGCGCAACCTTTGATCTTCACTACTAAGGAGCCATCCATATAATTAGTATGCATGCAAAAAAAAAGTTCCCCCCTGTTGCATGCATATTTTTAGCACATACCCCCCCCCCCCCCAATGCGTCCGTACAATGAGCTTTCAAACCCCAAACCCCGAACAGAAAACAAAAACAAATCAATATATTCATAGCACTTCATACACAATTATGATGTTACAGTAGAAAAAAATGTGTGAGGGGTTTTCACTGCTGTTTGGCAAGCCCAGTAGTTTCCAAAATATGTGCCATGACACCCTGTGATTTAATCCCCATCTCAAAGAAGTGTATTTTTTAGAAATCGGTATTGTGCGCCTAGTGAAAATCTAAACTTGGTAAAGGCGGCAAAAAATTTTTTTATCTAAAAACCACTGGTGTAGCTAAACAAAATAAACTAAATATGTCACGCACGTGGATGATAAAAGAGTAGGGCATTCCCATAAATGATGACATGCTAGTTCAGCAGGTTGTTTTTTCTCCCTTCCCCCACACCCTGTTTCATCACAAATTTGTGACACAAATTATATACATGTAGAAAACTTTAATCACACTTCATCACTAATTCGTGGACCACCACCCCCACCCCCCCACACACACACTTACCCTAAATGTGTGATGTCGTTTATGATGGCTCTTAAAAGGCAAACGGTTGACTAAATATTACTGTTTCTACGGTGCTACATTATGACGACAATTACAAAACATTGTGTGATACTTTTAATTTACCGCATTAGAGATATAAGTAGGCTATTTATGGACTGTAAGAATTTCCTGATAATTTTTTTTTTTTTTTGTGAATAAATATATGTAGTTTCTGCCGAGACATCTCTCCCCACCATATCGTACCATATGCATGCATACGCAAAAATCTCCAAAATCGACAGCCCCACTCCCTCAGTGCATAAGTACTATATGGATGGCCCCCAAGATTATTTCTTTTACTTAATTTTTTACGGTGCTACATTATGACGACAATTAAAAAACATTGTGTGATACTTTTAATTTACCGCATTAGAGATATAAGTAGGCTATTTATGGACTGTAAGAATTTCCTGATAATTTTTTTTTTTTTTTTTGTGAATAAATATATGTAGTTTCTGCCGAGACATCTCTCCCCCACCATATCGTACCATATGCATGCATACGCAAAAATCTCCAAAATCGACAGCCCCACTCCCTCAGTGCATAAGTACTATATGGATGGCCCCTAAGATTATTTCTTTTACTTAATGCGGGGGCCACATTTGATCTTCACTGTTAAGATTATTTCCTTCACTCACTGTGAGAGATCATCAGGCCTGAGATCATTCTCTATGCTAACAAAATTCAAACAGCCTTTTTACCCCCAAAATTTGGCATTTATTCTTATAATTTTTCAAATTACTTATATTTTTTGCACAATCTCTAATTAATTATAGATAATTGATTGTATACTGTATTAAATTTCAGAAAAAGGTTAAGATGATTGTGTCTGATTAATAACGATTGTGTCCCGATCGCTCAACGATTGAGATTGAATGATTGACAAAAAATGTAGGCATTATTTTTTTTCATCTGCAAATGCAATTGAATGTGTCTTAAGGCTAAAAGGGAACCTTTATTAAGGTTACTAGAGTAGAGAACTCACCTTTTTAAGTTATCCAAAGTTGCGTCAATCTCTCAAAGTTAATTTTACTTTTTCATCTGGAGATGTAAAAAATTAGTTGTTTGCCTAAACAGAGCAGTGATTTCCACATTTAAGCAATGCCCACCCTACATCCTCCACCCCTTCCAACCCCCAAACTTCACTATTTCATAAAATAATTAGGCATTTATTAGATTTAACTCTTTGCATCAGCTTTATCTACTGCAATAACTGATAAATGATAAGACTTGGATTCTCATACATTCTTCGTTTTTTCTAGCATTATTGCAGGCCATTCTATGTTTTTTTTGGGGCTTACTAATCTTTTTACACAAGAATGTGAAATGATACAAAATCACAGAGGTTTGTTCTCCTAACTTTCTGGCTGATCAATGATTAAGTACATTCTATGTTTCATATATGAATAAATTGTAAACACAATCCATTTAATGGTGAAATTCTTACTGCTGTTTTTATGCAATCTTTAAGAGCTTCAAATTCTTTCTGGCAAACAGTTTTGGTGACATTTTCTTTTGATGCAACACACTTTCCATATGCTGTGGCCTGTCAAATTTTAAAAAATATAAATATTTGTAAAATTTAAACTTAGCAACGTAACTTATTATCACTAATTTCTTTTTCATTTCAAATCTTATCTGTCCTAATTTCCTTAGAGCAAATAAAATATTTTTTTAAAATACTAAGATCATTACAAACCTATAATAAAACCCATCTTAACAAACCTATAAAAAAAGTGTCAGCCGATAAAGGATGTGATTAATTTGTGTACCGGTATTCATTTTTCAACAAACAAACATTTCTTTCTTTGTAAGTTTATATTACTGTGTAAAGAATTCATTTAAAGATGTGCTAAACTAAAAGTGTTCAAGAACCCTTGTAAGGTGGACACAGCTGCATTTTAGCTGCATTTTCTGAAAATGCAACACTGTTCCAAAGGTTGCCACTTTTAAATCATTAGTCCCAGACCATATAGTATGTTATTTGATGACACAATATAATTTAATATATATTATTATTATTATTACCATATTATTATTATTATTATTATTATTATTATTATTATTATTATTATTATTACAGTGGTCTTATATACCGCAGTACCTCAACATAGGGCTGGGCTCACTGCGCTGCACATAAAAATATTAGCAAACATAATTATAACATTAAAAAAATGACATACATTTATTTAATTAAAAAGCAGCTTATAAAAACAAAACAAAAAATATATATTCTCCCCGCCCACCCCAGATGTATTTACATGTCACGCCATGGACGGCACCCAGCAGCATCATTTATCAGTCAAAGGGGGATAGTAGAGTTTGAACAGATGTGTCTTGAGTGAAGTTTTAAGACATGAATGATCTGTATATGGGAGGATGTATACCGTAATGATCATAATGGAATAATAATTTTTCTTTAAACACTTTCAACCCTTTACTCACAGTAACTGACAAACTGAAAACAAAGATAAGAGGCTAACAGTCAAAACTTTTATAGTCTATTGCTGTAAGATGAAAAAAGAGCTCTGAAGTATACAAAGGACAAACAATTAATAACTAATCGATAACACTAGTGTCACTGCCAAAGAACAAATATGGATGTTCCAACACAAATAATAAGTTAAAAAGGACAAATGTTTTGGAATAAATACAAAATATGTTCAGTGACTCTCAACACATATGTATAGTGCTTAATACTCAGTCCGATCCAAATTTAAACCTTTTGTAATCTCACCTGAACTGCACACTGGGAAAGAGCTTCTGGATACTGCAACATTCTCTTCCTGGCTGCTTGAACTGACTTCATAGCTAATTCAATTAGTGATGGCAGAACAAGGGTTTACTGAGCCTATATCAATGACAAAATTAATGAAAAATATTTTTTTGGCTACTCATTTACTGCAATTTTCATTTGTGGGCTCATATATTAACTAAGTCCTAAGTACCAGTATACAAAAACTGAATAAATTCTCTATAGTCTATAGCCATTTTGATGAAATTTTTTACACCCGTGTGTAGCTCATCATATGCAAAGGGTGCATTAAATACCGGTAGTGCAATTATATGTAGTGCCCAGTCCAAAACTTGTGTAATACTTATAGACTTACAATTTCAGACTGTGAATTAACAGTCAGTGTCATTACTATCGATGGAAAATGATAAACGGATTTCCTATTGTTTATTTTATTCGTCATAGTCATAGGCTATGTTTTGTTAAAGATCTTACCATTAATAATAAACTTTTATCTGTATTGAGTGTATATATGAGTATTTGATGCATTGTCATTGTTGATGTTTTATAATGCATTTCGGTGCATCTCTTTTTCTTAAAATATAGTTTATATCAGGGGTGGGCAAACTACGGCCAGCGGGCCGCAAACTGATATGCCGCCCTCGAAGGCATTTAGAAATAAAAAAAATTACTTACTTTTTAAGTTATTTTGTTGAATTTTACAGAATTTCATGATTGTTTTAACATTTTTTATTTAATTTCTTTCTAATTTTCTATTTTTTTAAACAGTCCTTGACTCTTGTCATGTAATACTAAAATGCGAAATTACAGATTTTAATATAGAGAAATGTTTATCGACATATAAAAATTGGATTTAATATACATGCGGCCCCCCAATAGCTTTACATTCGTCTATGTGGCCCTCCGCACAAAATGTTTGCCCACCCCTGGTTCATATAATTATTAAGTAGACCTATGCTATTGCTATTACTTATTCAAAAATTCACTCTCTCAAAAATTCTCTGCCCAGTTTTTATTTTAGTCACTTCTATATTGTCTTTATTTATATGTCTGGATAGTCATCTTTGTTCCTCCAATGGTGACCAGCCCAGTGTTTCCAGCATGCTGCAAACACTGGAGGTGTTCCTGTAGCGGTTCAGGACAAAGAGTGCTGCCCGTCACTGGAACGCCTCCAACCTGTTGATGCTCCTCTGGGTGAATGGGTCCCAGACTGAAGATGCTAAATCTAAAAGTGGCCGGGAAAAGGCTATATAGGCTTTTTCTTTCACACTGGAGTTGCCAACCATTAGATTTCGCTTTAAGCCTTAAGAACCCTAGGATCTTGTTTACCTGGTTGTACACATTGTTAATATGATCATCCCAGCTGACCTGTCTTTGAATGGTAACAATAAGGTACCTTATGGTGGAAACTGGCTCAAGCAGAGGTGGTGTACAGGGGTACTAGTACTACTTTTAGAGGCTGACAGTGAAATATCACTGCCACGAAAACAATTGTGGAACATGAAATCATGTAAATATGAAGGGAAAAGATCGCGACTTGTGCCAAACTGTCTTTTCAGTTTATGCTTTTCACACATCCACATATGTTCCTCATTCTCTGTGTGGACGCAAGGGTCAAGGGTCATTCAGTTTCAGGTTAATAAAATTTTGATGATGGACCACAAAAAAGCACAACTGAGTGTTTGTAGATTCTGTGTCTGATCTGATTTTTGTTTGCATAAACCTCCCATCTGTCCAATACAATAAGTAAGTGAGCCCGGAAGGTTATATTATATCTCTCTAACTTTATGTTGGTCTGGCACTTCAAAACAGTACCCAAACTTCTCTTTCTAATTAATTCAATGCCACCGAAAACCCAGTGGACCTCTCTCCATTGTCCTATTAACTGACATCGATAACAGAATAACCGTTTTAATTTTAATAGCAATTCAAACCGGAGCAACGTGATAATTGAATAACCGACGCTGAAGTGGTAATGTCTAATTGCAAAGAGAGTGCGAGTGCGCCATGCCGTCACACGGCCACCAACTTGATTGCTAAAATTAGGAATAAAACGTTAAAATTTAACGAAAAATGTCCCTAAATGTATCCCTAAAGCTGAGGCGTGAATCAAAAACAGAAAATTTACAAAAACACATAAATAAAATCATGTGGCGCATTCTCTGTGCTTTGACTTTGACCGTCAGACATTTTATTTGGAAGACCAAATCAGGGAAATGCTTTAACTTAACAAACTTAACAATAGTCAATAGCTAGGCTACTATAACGAAGAATCCTCTTTATCAGACGGAATTTAAAATACCTTTCACTATCTATCTGCCAAAAGATTGGCATATGGGACTCAAATAATCAGAAACATGTTTTCTTTCCCATCCCAGTCTCAGTCCTAATTTAATACTGTCTGTAGGTACTGTAGACTGTGGCTGTAGTGTAGGACAGTTTAGGTTTTTAGATTTACCAGATTTATTAAAAGGCCGAAACTACGTACACCGCGGCGGTGTACTTAGCAATACCGGTAGTAAGTTTGTGTGAGGACTAATATGGGACCCAACAACGCATGTTTGTGCATGGGACATTTCGAACTAATGGTGGAGAGAAAATTTACTGGGCACCTCCCTGCATTTTACAAACGGTGCATTGATTATGGTACTGGGGTCACCACCATGAAGAGGAGGGAACTTTACCTATTGAATAGACTATTCATAAACTTTTTAATATTCTTTTTTTTTTTACCTCTCCATTAAATTCACATCATTGGTCTTTGAAATCTCGGTTAACTTTTTGGAAGTTACGGTCACCCTTCACAAAGACAGCCTACTCTTTAAACCTACTGACAGCCTTGCATGGCCACTCATTTCAGATAAGGCAAACTCTGAAATCAAACCCGGAGATGGAGTCCCGAAGGCGTTATGACCAGTGATTATTTCAGAATTTTTTCCCCGGGGGGGGGGGGGGGGGGGGGGGATTAGCACTTCATATTTTTC
>CAXITT010000320.1:589461-638502 GCA_964033795.1 Lymnaea stagnalis | reverse complement strand
GTTGATTTATTGTTGGACATATTTTTGCTCCGAGGGGGGGGGGGCATTTGGCTTTCCAAGGGGAAGAAACCCTGGTTATGACTTATGATATTGACACATTGAAAATTCTGAAAGCTCCTGCGACGACGTAGAACGCAAAAAGAGCATAGTGTAAGACACAAACACACTGATGGTCATCTACTCCATCCTGGTCTATTTCCAGTCGTCTTGACTTCTTAGACTTGCTATTGGCAAGAACGAGAGAGTGCGGATGACGAATTGCGCAACTCGCTCACATTTGAAAAAATATACATCTCAGGTCAAGGATACTACTCACAATGAATCCTTGATTATCTTCGTGTGAAATTCTTCTTCCCACCTGTAATGGCTTTATTCCCTCTTCTCAACTACTTCGTCTTTGTCGACTTTGCCAGTCTGATGATGACTTTTGGGAAGGAGCACTTTGAGATGATTGACTATTTCCGGTGTAGGTCCTACCCGGAAACAGTACTTTCATCAGTCGTGCAATGGCCTCGTCCATGTGACAACGGCAACAGGATGGACTTATCATCACATATAATCCTCATAGCCAAACATTTATTTCCTTAAAAATCAAGCCATTCTCCTCGCCGACCATAACAACCACAAAATGTTCTCAGCCCGCCTCTCATTGTTTTCAGGTGAAATAAAAATATGCGAGAACTTCTTGTGCTTTGTCGCATCCACTCTTCATTCTCCCATTTTGGAACTAAGCCCTGTGGACGCAGCAGTTGCAAAGCTTGCCCTTTTGTTATCCAGGCTTTTAAAAAAACCTTCCGTAAGGGTGGTTTTCAGGTAAGGGACAGTTTCTGTTGTCCCTTAAGTGAATGTTGTCTAGCCATTGTCTGTACCTGCTGCAAGATTACGCATCTAGGTGAGACTAGACGGCGCCTCTCGGACTGTTGTACTGAGCACCTTCGAAATATCGAACACGATAAGCAGTGTCCCATTTCAAAACACTTCAATAGAAGCTACCACAAGGGCTAAAAGGATTTTGCTTTAACCCCAATTGTGCCGTGTGTCAAACAGGGTAAACTTGGAGAATAAACTAATTCTGACACATGGAAACTAACACCACATGACATGACGTTCATATACTTATTCACTTGTTAAACCCTTTCTCCGCCCCCTCTGGTGTCACTCTGATCTGGTGGTAACCCACTGTAGAGGAAACATGCCCTGATATGGTGACACATTTTTCTGGTGGCAAACTTATCTGGTGTCAAATTTGTATTGTGGCATGCTGTTCCGGTGATGCCCTGCTCCGACGTACTTTGTTCTGGTGGCACCCTGTTCTCGTGGCGTCCTGTTTGGTAACACGGTGTCCTTATGGCACTGTATTCTTGTATTTAAATAATTTAACTGAGTTTTGTTATGAAACCGACTTGAGCGAACTCTGTCAAAATTGCATTTTCCATTTAGTGTCACCCCACTGTGAGGGTATCACCTTAGGGACGCCCCTGAACTGATACAAGATCTCCCCCTCCCAATTTCGCCCCCCCCCACCAAAAAAAAAAATCGCTATATGTATCATACAAAAATATATTACAGGAATGCCGTTCCCAAGCGATCTTGGGGAACTCGAAACCCTGTGCACAATCTAAGACAAAATATAAGTTCTTCTTTTGTATATCCTTGCGTGCAGGGATTAATGAATTTTTACAAGATAATTACTAGTTATAACATTAGCATTACATTAATTTAAAAAGTACAGGTCTGGGCAGATACTGGCAAAGACCACGATATTGCAGTGGTGTACGTGAGGTCTGGGCAGATACTGGCAAAGACCACGATATTGCAGCGGTGTACGCACGCCAGGTCTGGACAGATACTGGCAAAGACCACGATATTGCAGCGGTGTACGCAAGCCAGGTCTGGACAGATACTGGCAAAGACCACGATATTGCAGCGGTGTACGCACGCCAGGTCTGGACAGATACTGGCAAAGACCACGATATTGCAGCGGTGTACGCACGCCAGGTCTGGACAGATACTGGCAAAGACCACGATATTGCAGTGGTGCGTACGCACGCCACGTCTAGGCAGATATTGGCAAAGACCACATATTGCAGCGGTGTACGCACGCTAACACCCCATGGTTTATCTAATGAAACACTAAGCGAAACAAAGAATGGGAAAACCTGAAAAATGGCGTAACAAGACAACGAACGTGTGGGCGAGACGCCTTCTTCAGCGAACAAAATGTAAAAACAATATAAAATTAAAAATAAAAACTTAGCTATAATGTAGTATCCGAGAGGACAGCAAGATGAATGTGCTAGTGTTTGAACATAAACGGCCCGGCAACGTAAGTCTCGCGGATCGGCGCCCATCCGCCGACCACCATTTGAGGACACAAAGCTGTAGCTTTCTGATGAATGAAACTAAAAAAGATTAAGTGCCGGTACGAGTCCTTATCTTCTAGGCCTACACATCTTGATACAGGTTCATGTATGCCTTTGTCGGTATAGATTTTATTTTTAAAATGAATAACCATATTCTTTAAATATACAGATAATGCGATGGGAAAGGGGAGTGGGGCATTCGAAAATTAATATAGTTCATGGGCATGCAATTCGAGGAAAATTAGGAAGGGGGTAAGTTTTAGTACTAATAACTCCTAGCCCAAATGTGTTACAGAAACTGAAGTTTTAAAAATAAGGAAAGGCAACCTTTTTTTTTTCCTTTTTTTTTTTTTTTTTTTTTTTTTTTTCTTTTTTTTTTTTTCTTTTTTTTTTTTTAAATAGAAAAATGCCTTTTAAAACACATTTTATCAGTGAAACCAGTGAAACCAGTGAACAGTGAACCTCGAAATAGCTCTGTTCTTGCTAATTCATCCTCCGGCACCAGGGCCGGCAACTCGGGAAGCTGCCCTGGGCGCCATGTGCTTAAGGCGCTGGCGCTCTAAACGATCTTCTAAATTAGGAAAAAAACATTGCATGTGGGCGCCATGGAAGAAAAATAGAAAGTGCAATAAAAAGATTTGCTGATCTAAAAAGGAGGAAAAAGAATGCCATCGCTTGGCTACCTGTTCATACTATCCAAATACAAGTTAAAAGGAAATAATTTTATAGATCATTCTTTGTTTAAAAAAAAAACAACCTAAGTGATAAACTTATTACCTAATGCCTAGTTTTTTTCCCATAGACAATTTTTTTTAATGATTAGGCCTATACTAAAGGGGGGGGGCAAACTTAAGCTTGCATGGGGCGCCAGCATATATCTATTTTGTAATTATTTTTTTAATATTTAAATATCGATGTTCTTGTCAAAGGCGAACTCTGCAAATGTTTCTGAGAAACAAAATCAAATTGTACACTGAAAATAGCACTTGCCATGAAACGCTGGAAACAAATTACGTCATGAACAGGGTTAGCATAGACCTATTGCTTCGATAATCAGTTTGCTACCACGCTGTGTATCTAAAATCGTGATGGAACACACCATGCTTCCTAAGATTGCTACGAGAATGGGGGTTGTGAATGACCAGTAAATATCGTGGGTAAAATTCACCAAAGCATAGTGAAAGCAAGACGGTCGAAATGGTGACAATGCACATATCACGCTTCATTTCATAATTGTTCTGTGGTTATCATACCAGAACCGTCACGTGCAATTTTATCGCCCCCCACCCCTGCCACTTAACAATGCCTTCTATTAATCTTTTCTCCACGAATTTAGGCCTCTTAAATTTCCGAGCACCCCCCCCCCACCCTATTTTTTTTAAATATTTTTTTTTTTTGCACTCGCTGGAGTTGCAGTTTATCAGGTATTCTCCAGAACCGTCACGTGCAATTTTATCGCCCCCCACCCCTGCCACTTAACAATGCCTTCTATTAATCTTTTCTCCACGAATTTAGGCCTCTTAAATTTCCGAGCCCCCCCCCCCCACCCTATTTTTTTTAAATATTTTTTTTTTTGCACTCGCTGGAGTTGCAGTTTATCAGGTATTCTTATTTTCAATGTAAATACGTCTCCTTCTTTCAAATGACTGAGCGTGATCATCATGCTGGCTGAACCTCTGAATAGCATGACCCCTGCAAATAGCACCACCCCTTCAAATAGCACCACATAAGCTTTGGTCCCAAGAGTTTGTGCTAATTATAATTTTCACTGTAACTTTTGTAAAACATTTTTAGGAGTCGTGGTTAGGACTTATTATGAGTTTTAAAAATGCCAACACAACTTTTAGAAGTTTAAACACAATGATTAACTACTATTTTACAAATGAATATAATAATTTAATCATAAAATATATGTTTAATTGTGATGAAAATTTCTTTTAGTAATAAGTAAAGCTTTATCGGTGTCTGAGAATTGAACCAGATACACAGGTACTCTAAGTCATGTCATATCTCAAAACCAGTCCAATGGTAATTTATTGCCGCGGTGTGTACGCAGGCAGAAGTCTATGGTCTTTTCTAGGTACACCGCGGTGGTATAAGTATGGGCTGGCCGAAGTCCATGGTTTCGCCGCGGTACATGCACTCACTTCGCTAATAAAAACTTCAACATACATTGTTTTTATAATGGAAATATCATCTAATTCCTCTAAACTAAACTGTGGTATTAAAGCTGTCATATTAGATATTACAGGGGTTTTAAAGGAAAGTGGCCCTAATGGTGGAACTGCAGTTGAAGGTTCTATTGATGCACTTAACAGGTCAATCATCAAAAATAAAATATTTTACTCAACTCTGACTCTGTCAACTGGTACTGGTACTCATACTATTATGGTAATCTACCACTTGAGCGTCGGCCAAGAAAAAATCCAGTTGTACCGGTTGGAACAACTATTCTTACATTGGAGTCTGATAATATTTTTGCTTCCGTATAGAGTATAGAGGCTATAAAGTTATATTATATAGCACAATACTAATACATTTAAATAATTGATCTTTCCCCTTCATATTTACGTGGATTCATGTACCACAACTGTTTTCGTGGAAATTATATTTTTTTAAACTTCATTGTCAACTTGGGGGAGAACTATGCATAATTCCATTTTCCACATTATCTTCTATTTCAAAAAATTGTTATAGTTTTTCTATTTAAAAAAAAAAAATTGTCTATTATTAATTATGGGAATGAATACGTACAACCAATGTCATTAAAAATAATAAAAGAATAGTTGTTTAAATTGCCCTTCCAACCGGAACAGCTGGATTTTTTCTTGGCTGACGCTCAAGTGGTAGATTACCGCTCACTATTATTACTTAATTCAGGTTCTCAACCTGGGGGTCGCGCGACCCTTTCCCAGGGGTCGCCTAAGACCATCTGAAAACAAATCTGCTCTACAGTTATAAAGTATCAACGAAAATAATTTTGTGGCTGGGGGTCACCACAACATGAGGAACTGAAGGATCGGGCATTAGGAAGGTTGAGAACCACTGACTTAATTAATACTATTACAGCTATTATAATCCTAGGGGACCATCCATTAATTGACGTCGTCGTCGCGCAACTAGCGGAAGGTGGTCACATTTTGTGATGGTTTGGTGGGGGGCGGTTAAAAATTGGCTATTGCAAAACATACATCAGCATTATTTAAATATACGGTAAATTATTAGAGATCCTCCCGCGATGGCCGCCATCTTGGTTGACACAACCAGTTAATTCTGTCACTAAATGTATCCTTAAACCTAGCCTGAACCCTAATTCACTGCAACTATAATAAACACGCAAATGACCAAATGACGTCATAGGATGATCTCTAAGAATTAGCCAAATATGGTAATACATTTAATAAATGACTCGCACAACATTTTTGTCAATTTATTACCAAAATAAATTAAGTAACAAATCATCTTCTTTATAAAATCTTAATAATACTATCTTTAACAGGGGAGTAGCTGGCCGAGTGATGGGGAGAGACCTGTGTTTGTACCACCCCCCCCCCCCTCACTTCTTTTGCTGTCGTCAAGATACTTTTTTACATGACCAAATCCAATGAGTTTTTTTAAATAAATAAAGCACAGCAGACAGCAGTATATAGTGTTCAAAAGATGGCTAATGTTGGAACCCCACTGTCAAAACAAGTCACCTATGGGCCTAAGCCCTAATATTTAATAACTTTTTATGTTACAGCCCTCAGAAACATAACCCTCATTTGATACATGTTAATAATTTTATTTATTAATAATCAGGTTGTATGCATCTGGCCTCACGGTGCGCTTTTGTACCAATGAAACAACTGTAACAAGAAATACATTGGCCAGGCAGCTCAGAAGTCTAGGCTTTACAATTGATGAAGAAAAAGTGTTTCCACCTATTCCTGCAATGTGCAAGATATTAGAGGAAAATAAGCTAAGACCACATTTATTAGTTCATCCAGGTATAGCTGATACAATATTATGTTTATTGTGGAAAATATAACAATCTTACAAAAAAAAGATCCTAAATAATGTGAATGCTGGGACTATTCGCACCCGGTACTAGAAGTGAGAGATTGAGATTTAAAAAACTAATTATAAACCCATCTCTTACTCCACTCCTCTCTAACTAAAATATGACTTCTGGCATTATCAAAATTTAGCTTTAACATTAATGACAAGCAGATGTAAACATGGGCACCCGCAGAAAACTTTCTAGCGGGGGTGCAAAAAAAATCGATTAACTTTCCGGGGGGGGGGGGCAAATAATTTTACTTCTGGCATTATCAAAATTTAGCTTTAACATTAATGACAAGCAGATGTAAACATGGGCACCCGCAGAAAACTTTCTAGCGGGGGTGCAAAAAAAATCGATTAACTTTCCGGGGGGGGGGGCAAATAATTTTAGTAATGTTTTAATGTAGTTTTAATTTACTGTAGCGTATTTGTGTGGTGAACGAACAGACAGGACATCAGCTTAGTTACTTTCTCTTTATTTTCTCTTTACTTTAATACATTTTTTGTCTAAAAAATTTTCATCCAATCAATCGGGGGGGAGGAGTGCCCCCCCTGCGGGCGCCCATGGATGTAAATAAATGAGGGTGACAAAAAATTTACTCGGATTTGTTTATTAGTAGTTATTGGTAAGGGTTATAATTATACTTTTTAAAGAGAAATAATTGGATTATTATTAATTACAAATAATTACATTTCTTATTATCTGCATGTGATTAAATCAGGTTGGGAGGTCACACCGACTCATCTCAGTAGCACACCCCCCACCCTACCAAACAGCTTGAGTGAGTACACATCATAGGGTTTCGTTCACACTTGATCAACTTATGTATTTGGCCATGGTCATTCTTACATGATCAATATGTGAGCCAATGATAAATCCCCCTATCCCAGAAATAAGCTGTGTTGGAACAGTAGACTTGATTCCAAGGAGTCCACCCAGGGCTATGCATCTGCCTAACAAACCGCAAGCCTGCATGAACAAGCCCTGTTGGGGGGGGGGGTTGAGCTACTAAGTTGAGTCGGTGAAACAGTTGAATACACTATGTGAGCTGGACAAAGGATGACAGTAATAATAATACAGAAAAGGTGGCAGGGGTAAATTTTAGCAAGATATGCTTACTACACAACAGTATATAAAATATGAAGGTCCATTCTGATTTCTTCACACTGTGTAGGTGTTTTTCAGATGCGCTTTCAGATTTTGGACACATTGACGTAAAGGATCCAAATTGTGTTATTATTGGGGATGCTACAGATCAATTTACTTACGAAAACATGAACAAAGCATTTCAATGCCTCAAAGGGCTTGAAAAACCAAAGCTTTTTGCTCTAGGAAAAGGGTAAAAGATTTCACTCTTTATCAGTTTTTCCAGCATGTAGATAGAAACTCTACTAAATCTTTGCTCAGCTTATCTTTTAAAAACAACATGAAAGTAAACCCAGGTCAAGGCACTACTAAAAATTGAGTTATATATTAACTGTCTTATTTACACAAATTGTTTGTGTCTCATTAATAGAAATAGTAACTATCAAAGTAAAGCTGTCCAGTTGTAATTGTAAAGGAATGTAAACAATTTATCTGTAACTTTAAGCAGTTTTATAATATGGTGAGTTGCTAAGTGTAATGAAGTAAAATTTCAATAGCAATATAAATTAAGGGCAGTAAGTAAGTGGTAAAAATAAGAGCAAATGCACCATGATAAAGTCATTATAACAAATGATGAACATGTTTTAATAAACTTTTTTTTTCAGAAAATATTATCAAGAGGAAGGTCAGTTAATACTTGATGTTGGGCCATTTATGAAAGCTCTTGAGGTGAGCTTCTTCTTTTATATTTTGAGGGCTCACGATCAATGTATTGATCATTCTGACTCCTGTGTGACCATCCAATAAACAAGGGTTGTTTATACCATATTACTATTACTATTACATTCTTTGCTTTTATTAAATATATTTATTTTACATTAAAAATTTATTTTCAGATGTTCTCACAAAAAAACTTGCTTCAGACTAAATGATAAATAAAAGAGATTCTAGTATTTGCAGATATGATATGAATTATACATTTTTATTTATTTAGATGTAAAATGCTAAGAAATATCTAGGCATCTCTTTTTTTAATTAAACTTTAAAAGAAAGCTCCAATGCCCTTAATTTATATCTCTTATTTTCGTTTGTAAGTATGCCACAGGAGTGACTGCAGAAATTGTTGGAAAACCATCTTCTTTTTTTTTCAATGCAGTTCTGAGAGATATGGGGACAACAGCAAGAGAGGTATTATTAATATAATTGTCAATTCAGTTTTTTCCAGTAAGTTAGGGATTTTCATATAATTTCAGCACCCTTATCTATGTCATGCAAATAAAACTAAAAATAATAATTAAGAACATTTTAGGGACCAGAACCATTTATCCCAAATAAAGTGCCTAAATAAAACATGGGTGTAATTATGATTAACTGGAATCTACTTTTCCAGCCCCAACCATGTTCATATTTTTAATCAAGAATTTTTGTTGTTTTTTTAATGTGATTCATTTTTGTTCATAGAAAATGATTTGTTTGCTGAAATTATTCACAATAATAAGTTCCAGTTACTGGTAAAACATTTTTTTCCAGACAGTAATGGTAGGGGATGACATTGTAAGTGATATTGGTGGAGCACAAAGTTGTGGAATGATTGGTGTGTTAGTTCGTACAGGAAAATTCAGGTACATAGAGAGCATTATTTTAGAAAAATTAATCATAATTTCTTGTTGTCTTTGAACTTTGAGTGCATAATTGACAACAAGGTTTATTTATTATGGTGGGGGTTTTTTAATTGACAAAAGTATATTTCTTTATTCTCATTAATATGAAAACATTTTATGAACTGAGTTCTAAAATCTGTTTGGAAGATAAGACCAGAGTAAACCAAGCAACTTAATATATTAAACATATGCAGGCAAAAAAAAACAAAGTTAAGTTTAATTCAATTTCATCTCTAGTTTTTAGTTTCGAAGAAGTTAAAGGTTACCATTAACACCAACTTATTAAACTTGTTTGATGTAAATAGATATATACAGAGTCATTATGGTGTTTTAGGCCTAGGCAAAGAATTTAAATCTTATCACCACAATCTCCGGCATCCTTCCGTCTCGTGAGACGATGGTGCATCACCGTTGGTTTGGGTTGCATTTTCTCGAGTGGCTGTGCAGTCCTATCCTTGAGTGACAGTCTTTACCACAGTTTTTACACACGAGTTCCGTGCTTCTAAATGTTTTGGCCTTTCTCCTAGCTCTTCTGTCTGCAGCCTCTTCCATTCTTCGCTCCTCGGCTACCATGACGCCCTCTTTGACAACTGTGCGCCACGTAGATCGGTCTTTTGCCTTACACTCCCAGTCACTTGTATGTATTTTGGCTGCTTTCATGTCCCTTTGACAGACATCTTTAAATCGCAGACGTGGGCGACCTGTTTTCCTCTTTCCAGAAGCAAGTTCACCATATAGGAGGTCTTTCGGAATGCGGCCGGGACTCATTCTTTTAACATGACCTAGCCATCTCAGGCGTCTTTCACTAAGGATTGTGAACATGCTTTGGGTATTCGCACGCATTAGGACCTCACTATTAGTCACTTTTTCTTGCCATTTAATACCAAGGATGCGACGCAGGCATCTCATATGGAAGCTATTAAGCTTGCGCTCTTGGGATGTATAGGTGGTCCATGTCTCGCTCCCGTATAGTAGTGTACTGATGACACAAGCTCGATAGACGCACAGTTTGGTTTTCTCCGTTAGCTTGGTGTTTTGCCAGACCCGTTTATTTAGTTTAGCCATTGTGGCAGCTGCCTTGCCGATTCTGCTGTTAATTTCTTCTTCAATGGACAGTGTATTGGAGACCTTGGACCCCAAGTAGGTGAAGCTGTCCACAACCTCCAAGTTTTCATTATCGATTTTTATGTTAGGTGGAGGTCGAGTGTCTTGGGCCATGATGTTTGTCTTTTTCAAGCTGATTTGCAGACCAAATTCTTTGCAGGCATTGGAGAAGCTTGACACGAGTTGTTGCAAACCAATTTCTGTGTGTGCTGTTAGTGCCGCATCATCCGCAAATAGTAGCTCGCGAATTAGGACATCTGTCGTTTTGGTCTTGGCTCGGAGGCGGGCAGTGTTGAAAAGTCCTCCATCAGCTCTGGTGTGTAACCAGATTCCCTCACTGCTATCCTTGAATGCGTATCGAAGTAGTACAGAGAAGAATATTGCGAACAGTGTTGGTGCGAGTACACAACCTTGTTTAACTCCGCTGCTGACTGGAAAGGCTTCTGACTTGGCTCCATCGAACTGCACTGTACCCTGCATATTTTCATGGAACTCTCTGATGATGGCAAGTAGGTGAGGGGGACAGCCGATTTTTGCCAGTATTTTGAATAGCCCGTTGCGACTGACGTAATCAAAGGCTTTTGTAAGGTCCACAAAGGCAATGTACAGTGGCATCTGCTGCTCTCTGCATTTTTCCTGGAGCTGTCGTATGGAGAACACCATGTCTATGGTAGACCGCCCAGACCGGAAACCGCACTGAGATTCTGGATAGACACGGGATGCTAGACTCTGTAAACGTGTTAGTATGACACGGGCAAAGGCCTTTCCTACAATACTAAGGAGTGAAATGCCGCGATAATTATTGCAATCACTCCTATCACCTTTGTTTTTATATAGTGTCACTATATTTGCATCCTTTAGGTCTTGGGGGATGTAGCCCTGTTCCCAGCAGAGGGACAGAATCTCGTGCAATGGTTGGAGTAAAGCTATCTTACCACTCTTTAGAGCCTCTGGTGGTATTCCATCATCCCCAGGCGCTTTTCCACAAGCTAGACTATCAATAGCTTTGCTCAGCTCTTCCTGTGAGGGCACGACATCAAGTTCTTCCATGAGTGGCATATCTGGTATGTCATCTAGAGCGGTGCTGGAGACTGTGGTAACTGTTGAATACAATTCCAGATAATGCTCAACCCAACGTTTTAGCTGTGCTGCCCGGTCTTGGATAATTTCTCCATTTTTGGACTTTAGAGGAGCAACTTTGGACGTCAAGGGGCCAGTTGCCTTTTTGATGTTTTCGTACATTGCTTTTGCATCGCCCATATCTGCAGCTGACTGTATGCTGGAACAGAGGTTAAGCCAGTAGGTATTGGCACAATTACGTGCAACCTTTTGGGCAAGTGACTTGGCTGTTTTTAAGGCATGCAACCTGTCGGGTGTAGGCTTTTCCTTGTAAGCCGTAAGAGCTTTCCTTTTGGCTTCAGTGACAGGTTTCATCTCGTCCCAATGTTCATCAAACCAGTCCGTGTTTTTGTGAGATTTTTTGCCAAAGGCCTGTATTGCGGATGTATAGATTGTGTCTCTGAGATGCGTCCATTTCGAGTCAATGGTGACGCATGGGGACATCCTTGAGATACCTTCCTTCACCTTGTCTGTGAACAGCTGCGTTTGCGCAGGGTCTTTCATGCTGAAGGTATTGATACGCGGACATCCCTTTTTCTTGGTGTGGTAGGAGTTTTTCCTCATTATTCGTACCTTGCTGGCGACAAGGGAGTGATCCGTGTCACAGTCGGCACTGTGATAGCTGCGAGTGAGTAGGATGGTGGCTAGTTGTGCATGCCTGGTGATGATGAGGTCCAGCTGGTGCCATTGGCGGGATGGAGGGTTTCTCCAAGATACTTGATGTATATCCTTGCACTTGAAGTAAGTGTTGGTCACACACAAGCCTCGTGAGCAGCACAATTCCAGAAGCCTCTGTCCTATTTCATTAATCTTTCCTCTTCATAAGAGTCCAAGGCATGTGGGCCAGGCTTCGTGGTCACTCCCCACTCTAGCATTGAAATCTCCCAGGAGGTAGATTGCCTCGTCTTTGTGGATGCTTGCTATTGCCTGGTCTAAAGCTCCATAGAACTGGTCCTTCTCTTCCGGGGTTGAACAGAGAGTTGGGGCATATGCACTAAGAATGGTTGCTGGGCCCGCGGCTGTTCTGAGTCTTAGAGTGAGGATCCTCTCCGTGCCTGATGACGGGGGATCAATGAATGGTGTAAGAGTGTTCTTAACAGCGAAACCTACACCATGCTGTCTAGGTTCGTTTGTTGGTCTGCCTTGCCAGAAGAAAGTGTAATTTGCCTCTTTGAGTGTACCGTTGTCTGGGAGCCTGGTCTCCTGAAGGCAAGCGATGTCAATCTTTAGCCTTTCAAGTTCTCTATCGATTATTCCTGTCTTCCGAGTGTCGTTTATTGACTGCGGGTCATCAGTGATGCCGGGACACATAGTCCTCACGTTCCAGCTAGCGATTCGAAGAGCTGGGATCTTCTTTTTCTTTTTTGTGTTTCTTGGTGCAGGGCTTAGTGGCCCACTTGTTGAGTGGTACTCTAATCTCCACGCACCCAGTGGAGAAGGCAGGCCATGACGGGATAGCACCTATTTGACTGGGGGCTGCCCAGTTTGAGGCGGGCGGTAGCTGTCCAGTGAGACATTGGTAGTCTCTCCCACCGTCGGAAGCAGCCCCTGGCGCCTAGCTCTACGTCAATTGAGCTTTTGGCTTATAACCGGTAACTGCTGCTTCCCGTGTTTTGTCGACACCTTGCGGCGACGCTGGAGTGTCCTCTCCAGAGGTGATGCAAGCCTGGGCGGGTATTATGGAGAATTGCCGGTATGTACATAAGAGTTTTATGTATAGACCGCCTGTAGGTGCTCCATTTCCTGATTTTCTGTCGGGGTTTACTCCCTTAGCCTTTCCCGAAGGGTATAGCCGCAAGGCAGCGGAGGATTTTTGAAGTCGGAGTTTCCTTCTCCTAGCCGTAGGGGTGCCAGCACCAGGATTCGAACCCGTGACTGATTGAAATTTATTTTGAAGTCTTGGTACCGCAGCGCATCGCACTATCACTTTGACCACCGCGCCCCCCACAATGCACAATGTCTTAAATTATTTATTTTCTTAAGTTTTAAAATGTAAATGTTAGACTTTAATTATCAAGTGTCAAGTTGGAAATGAGAATAGTTCATGACAGAAATATTAGATTATAAAAAAGCATTTTTTAAATTTCAGGCCTCAAGATGAAAATCACCCTGACGTTAAACCAGATATTATTGTAGATAACCTAGCAAAATTTGTGGATTTGCTTCTACTAACTTCTAGGCAAGATACAGCAATCTGAAGATTTTTTAATATGATTGTGTTATACACACATTGATATGGGTTGTTTTTGGTTTTTTTACATTTTCTAAGTAAAGAAATGTATGTTTTAAGAATAAATATGATCTACAAAATTTTGTAATAAAATTTAAAACTATTAAGCTGTTCACCTCAAATGTGCAATTATCATGGAATACTACATAGACTTTTCTTTTAGGAAAACAAAAAAACAAATAAGTAAAAGGCTTATAGTAAATTAAGTCAGTACTTTTTTGTGACCTTGTTTTATTAAAGAATTTTACAAATATTGCATCTTATTTGTCTTGTTATAAGTTTAATCAGGCATGCTATTAGGTAAAAATTTGCAGAAATAGTAAAAGTTTGTATAACACTAGTTTATAAACAAAAATACAGAGAAATTGCTGGGGGAGATTGGCCATAGGCCAGATCTGTAACACCACTACTCTGACATGGCGTGGGATCTTATTTCTTATGCTGTGGGTTATGTCAGTAGTATGGTTACTTATGTTATGTTGATATTTCAGGATGCCGACTAAGACTTCTTCATTCTTCCACTTATCATCCGGGCACGCAAATAAGAATACTGAATCCTGGTTAAACTTACAGTACTTTATTGAACACACTTTATACTGATAATATTAATAAATAATCCTTGCATGAATGTAATTTCACATATATATCTATAGTATTCCATCATTAAGAAAGACACGTCCTCACACTACTATAACTCAGCTCAACTGTACTACATCTCAACTCTAACTCAACTCCGACTAACTCTGACTCTCCTTGCGCTCAGCTCTCCTTATCTCAGTCAACTCATACTTTATTACCAGCAAAGCGTGGAAAACAACCGCTCTGACAAAAACATAATTTTACTCTCCAAAAACGTGGAGCTCACATTTGCATCTCAAAATACAATCCATTGATTGTCTCTCTTCGTGGAAAAAACATGGTCAACACAATTCACTGTTCACTCATGCTACCTCTCTGTTTTCATGTGAAAACATAGTCCGTTACAAAAAACAAATAAGTAAAAGGCTTATAGTAAATTAAGTCAGTACTTTTTTGTGACCTTGTTTTATTAAAGAATTTTAAAAATATTGCATCTTATTTGTCTTGTTATAAGTTTAATCAGGCATGCTATTAGGTAAAAATTTGCAGAAATAGTAAAAGTTTGTATAACACTAGTTTATAAACAAAAATACAGAGAAATTGCTGGGGGAGATTGGCCATAGGCCAGATCAAACTTTTTCATCCCAGCTTTCTTAAGTTACTCAAAATATAGTGCAAGCAAGGCACTAACGAATTCATCACCACTATTGGTTCCATAGTAATTATGCTTAACAATGGAATAATGGGTTTTTTCGCCCAATTTAGAAAAATCAATTTCCTTAAAATCAACTGAATAGATTCTGATTAGGAAAAAAAGAAACACTATAACATAACACTCTAAATGACACCATAATTCTAATAATTTTAATGCTAAATAAAGAAAAGAAAAATGTCAAAATGTGAATTTAACTAGAAGTAAGTGGCAGGCCCAAGGCTATGAGTTTTCTATGCATAAAACTTCAAAAATATGATTTTGACAGCTTTAACTTCATTTAATTTCAACAGAATACCAAATCTAATTTCATGCTTCTTGTGCAAATAAGAGAAAAGTTTAAGTAAAACCTACTGGAAGTCCAACCTCAGGCAATAGCATATTACATGGTAAACTCCAAACACTTAAACTTTTGAACTGTTTTCTATTTTTTTTTCCCCTTGTTTTGTACTGTCTGCTGAAGAGGGCTCTTAGCTGAAACATTCTTCTTTTATATTCTCGTCTTTGAATTTCAAGCTTCCCCATACTTATTATGTTTTTTAGTTAATTTATTTTTCATAAATGTTAAAGAAATATGAAACAATTAATGACTTTCTAATGAAAATGTGATTGCTAGAATAAGTTCAGTGTCATTTATTTTTGTTGCTTTGTGTACCAACTGGGGCAACTCAAATATATAACCAAAAAAACTGTATAATGAAATATAAAATTTGAAAATAAATAAACAATAATAACAAACTGCACTGATATTCGATTGCATCTTTTATTTGTAAAATATACCATCAAAATTATTTTTAGTTCAAACATTTCTAAAATTAATTTATTGATTTGATGTTGAAAATTTTCAAATGGTTTTTTTCTTCTGGTTTTGTGTAAACATTAGAAATTGTATGATTTATAAGAAATTATTTTTCCTAAAACAAATTCTGAATGTAGATCAATTTAGTAGCAAAAGTCTTAAATGGATGAGAAAGAATATGAAAAACAAATTTCCTCAATTTGCAGGCCTCTATATTTTTTAATTAAGACTAATAATTAATAACAGCAAAACGTTGAAATTTAAAATTATATACTGATTAGGTAGAGTAATTTTTTAAAAGTGTTCAAGAATTTTAAATTTAGCTTTAAATAGAAAGACTTTTTTGTTATACCGGTACAGTAAGACTTTTGTTAGAGATTTCTTTCTTTACACTGTTTGCAACTGAAGGGATACTTTTCTTTTTGGGGCCTTGAAGTTTCACCATACTTCCATCAAATGCAACTGGCAAACCGACACCCCCAGCATTCGATTCCATTATGCCCTGAAGTCTACCATGGAACTTAACTGGAACTGCTCCATCAATGTTTAACATGTCCATATCCTGAGACATTGTTTTAAATGCTGCAGTCAGCATTCCCCCTTGGAGTTTAATGGGTATAGAAAGACCTTCCCCTTTCTTAGTAGCTTCACTTAGCATGACGTCAAGCTGATTGGGTGTGATCATAAATCCATCAAAATAAACGGGTGTCAGCATGGTGCCTTCAAATCTGGCTGGAATCATTTTGGGTTTAAGGAAATCTGGGTGTAGCATGTCAGATTCATTTGCCTGTGTAGTTTGTGTCTTGAACGTCTTGACCGATGTCCTCCCTGTCCCTGGCTCTGTGAATGTGCTAATATTTTCTCTCTCATGGGGAGCCTCTACATTTTCCAGTTTATCTTCAGCACCCTCAGTTTCTTCTGTAATTTTCTGTGCAGGAGTTGGTATATCCAGATCAGATAGTGAAGATAGTTTCCCTACAAGATTTATTTTCACAAAAGAATGCACGCTGTCCTCTTCCTCGGGTACGTTTTCATCTCCGCCCTCACTGTACAGCAAACCTTCAATGACAACATCCGTCTTTATTACGTTATACATGTCAACAGTCTCCTTTAGCTTTCTTCTTGCAAATTCAGCAAATTGCAGACTTTCATATGCTGAAAAGGCAAACTTTGTCAGTTTTATTGATGATAAAAGTAACCTGTTTCAAATGAGTTGCATATAATTAGTAGAAACACATTTTAGTTTGAAGTCTTCTTTTTTTTTATCTTAACCACATTCTCTTTGTTATGGCATTCTTCTCAAATGTCTTTTTTGTTGAACAGTTTGGTAACTAATCTAATGTGTCTTAATAATGTTTTTCATTGTTTGCCGTGGTGCATAAATATTAAAATCATTAATTATGAATATTTGACCAGTCAAAACTTCAGAAATTTGAGATAAGTGAATTCTTCCAGATCTCTAGTTTAACATTTCAATGTTGACTACAAATATGAGAGGCATATGTGGTTCATGCCTGCTTTGCTTTCAGGGGTATTTTATATACCAAAGGATGGAAAAGCCACATTGGTAAAGGGGCCCTATATATATAGTAAGTACACATTGCAATATTTACTTCTTTCCAAGTCATAAAGGGAACTTTCATGAAACTTTTCTGTTTTCATTAAAAGATTAAATAAATTTCACTGAACATTTTGATACAACTGTTGATACTATTCATTTTTTAAATATCTAGATTTGGTGTATTATTTTACAAACAAAAAGCTTTTGTTTTTATTCTCTCAAATCTGGAAAATATTTTAAAAAATTTTTTGTGTTTGCGTTCGACAATTATTCCGGAAACTGGAGTTTAACTGGTAAGATTACTACTATTTGGAAATATTATATATATTATATATATATATATTATATATATTACTACTATATTCTCACTCTGGCCAGGGCCGCTGTCTTTCGACCCTGGTGGCTTTCCACTTAAGGAATTAGAACCTGCTACCTTCATCAAGTGGTTTTTTTAGAATGATACCATTGAACTACAAGGCAGACAATAATTACAATTATTATAACACTTTATAAATAAATATTTAATTTTAATATATGTCAGACTTGACTTATCTGGGATGCTATAAAAGTTTAAAATGGTTGAAGTTGAAGAAATTCCAAAATTTTTAATGAAAAAATGTTACATCAATAATGAGATTTCGTTAGTTCTTTCATCGTTAAAAAGTTCTTACGACATGCTACACTAGTCTGCATTTAAAGTTTCTTCTTAAATAGCTTATTTAATTTTTCTGAGTGGAAATTAAATACTAATGAAGTATGCCTAAGTCTATAAACTGTAATGGGTAATTTGAAATAAATAAGGAAATAGAAATTCGGATGTGCAACTTGAATAACAATTTTAAAACAATAAAATAATCAATACAATTCTTGAAATATGCAGGGTTTTTATTTTTTATTTTATTTTGGATCACACAAAAAAACAGTTCCATGACACGATTATCATAAGACACTCTTTACCCTAGTTTATCTTACAATAATTAACACCCTGAGCTTTTAGTAACAAATTAAAAAACTAACCTAAAAGTAGGTCCAACTTTAAAAAGCTTAAGCTTAACCCATATCTAACACTAAGCAATTAAATTAAATTACTTTGCACAATATAATGCTTTGACCAGTAAACAAATTAATATCACACCAACTTTAATTATTGTAAAATATTTTTTTAATTAACTGGCAAATTCATTAATTAATACTCAAACGGTATAGAAAATTCAGCAAAATATTAACAACTATTATTTTTGTGATTTAGAATTTTATAGCTGAGGTGGTTTATCCATATTAAAAAAGAAATGGATTATAAAAATGCTAAATTACAACATTTATTTCATTTTTGTTGTATATAATAATTTTATTTTAGGGTGTAAGTTTAAAAGCTAATCTTTTGGTTTATATTTTTAAAAATTGTTTCCATTGTTAAACTTATGTATGAAACACTAAATGTTTGTTGGGGGAAAAAATAGTTTTTAATTTTTTTACAAAGAATGATGAAAAGTACCAAATATGAAATATGTGATTCGACATTCAATCTAGTAAAAAGTTTAATAACACCCAAAATATAATTAAATAACATGAAAATTTATAATTACCAGGCCCTGGCTGCCCAGCATTATCGGTCAATTTGAGTGCTGTTGTTACAGAAAGAAACACTCCATTAAATTGGACCAACATTTTAGTTCCCCCCACCGCGCTTTATTACATGATTTGAAAAATATTCTAAATAAATAGATAACATAGAAATGTAAAACTGCTATAAATGACATTGATTAGACAACTTAAATTTGATGGACTTTTGTGTAAGATTATTAAACTTTAACAAGTTATGAGACAATACCTTCAAAATATGGTATACACTTCATACACACATTGTATCAGTATATTAAGATAAGTTTAAAAAAAGTATGTTGACACCTGGCCCAAAAGTGTTCATTATTTATGTCCTTTATAAAATATCATTACTGCTCTGATTGAAATAGATGAATACATATGATTAATCTGTTTTCTTTGGTAATGCATTTCTTGATCTCATTAACAGTGGTTGTATTATTTGAGTAAGAAATAGGTAATGTTTAATAGAGTCTGTATTTCCATTTGTGCCACTGGTAGTGGGCATCAAGTGCTCAAAGCACAGATCCTGTATAAAAGATTAACACCGTTAAAAATAAAGATTATAACAGCTCAAATAACTTTAAATGTGTATTTTCCTTATCTGTTTATGAACATTTTAGGACACAACACCATGAAGTTAAAAATATTTTGTGCTCCTTATATACATCTAATCATAGGATGATAAGCTGATGGAGGATTGGAATATATGCCAAAACCATTGCCTAAAAATAACATTTTATCTTCAATAATTAATTTAAGTTAAAATTTTGATTTGAACAAGATTTTTATTTACAAATATTTACTGCTTTGATTTCAATCAAACGCTTGCTTTATGAAGTATGTTGAGATTAAAAGAAACAAACTAGGATGTAAGTACATGTCAGTTTGAAATCGTTAAGTTTTGTTTTTTTTCCAAAAAAAGAGTATAAAAAATCATTTGTTGCATTATCTTGGCATATATCCAATATATAATTTATAAAAACTATCTGTGCAGTTTAAACAATGGTCTATATCAGCTACGGTACATTTTTTTGTTAATAAGCACAAGAAGAATTAATTCAATTCAATTAATTCAAAATAAATAACTCAAATAAGTATAAACCGTCTATTGGGTGAGAAATTTTTAAAAAGGATGTCAAGCTAAACCAGGGAAATCTGAGCTAAAGAGAGTGTTTTCCTAAAAATAAATAACATCTAATTACTGGGGTAAGCCCGGATAGCTTCATCAATAGTTTTGGCCACATATTCCACATTCTTGGATGTTAGGCCACACATGCTGATTCGCCCACTGCTGAGTAGATAAATACTCTTGCTTTTCAGGTATTCAACCTGTTTTTCTGAGGATGTATAGTATAACATTTAATAAATACTTCAAGCGAAATGTAACTTTTGACTGAATAAAATTCATCTTTATTTATATATTATTTTTAATGGTCTAAGGTAACGTTTTTAAATCTTAAAACTCATGACACTAAAACTAATTACTAAAATTTGGGGAC
The DNA here is from genome assembly GCA_964033795.1 of Lymnaea stagnalis. Taxonomy (NCBI): domain Eukaryota; kingdom Metazoa; phylum Mollusca; class Gastropoda; family Lymnaeidae; genus Lymnaea; species Lymnaea stagnalis. Next base: position 618,139 of record CAXITT010000320.1, on the reverse strand, counting down.
ACAGAAAGCAAGTATTTATGGATGGTTCACTAAGGAGCAGCATCAAAGAAAGTAATTATAATATTGAAAAAGGTGATTATAGTTCCAAAATATTTTGTAGGTTAAATTTAAATTACAAAAAACTACTTTACATATTATATTTTCATTCATTTACTCCAAAATATAGCAACAGATTTGTGAACATTTGTGTCTTGTGAAACTTTCTCACACTTCTACTTGTTGTCAGTTAACTGATGTTCTTAAGTTACTAGCACTCAATCAAATATTAACACATTAACATTTACAAACCTGTTAAGCCAGTGTAACTAAACATTCCAATTTGTTTAGTAATATGGTCCCAGTTGCCTGGGGTTCCTAGCTTTTTCAAATTGTCTAACAATTCCTGTCTCATCTTCTTTATTCTATCAGCCATTATTAAAATCTGACCTTTCCTGTATGATATAAATATAGTTCCTTATGAATAAGATATTATTAATGATAATTAAATAAATTCAAAAGTTGATTGGTTTGATCGACCGGTAACTAAAATTATTTTAACTTAAAGATTTAGATCATTGCCCCCATTAAGCAAAACCATCAACTTTCATAAGCTTGCAATTCAATTATATTATTTTTTACCCACAAAAAAAAAGAAAATTTATAAGTGAAACTATAAATATATGGAAGCAAATTGTACTTTAACTTACCACTCTTCAAAGTAAGCAGAATTTTTTAGAACAGTAGTGACAATTCTTGCACCATGATTAGGTGGATTAGACCACATGATTCTTATCTGTATTTCCATTTGGCTTCGAACTTCAGTTAGCTTTTTAGGGTCCCTAGAAATCACAACAAGGTTGCCAGTTCTTTCGTCTATCAATCACAAAATAAATGTATTACAGAAAATATTAAATAGGAGAACATGAATCAAAATGAACTAGGATTTAAAGAAATTATATTTTTTTAACACTTTAAAACTGACATTTTCCTTTCCAAGTAATTGAGTGACTGGTACACTATATATAAACTGGTGACTTAATATAATGTTAATACTGGTGACTTAATATAATGTTAATGCTGGCGACTTATGATGTTAATGCTGGTGACATAATATAATGTTAATACTGGTGACTTTTTATAATGTTAATACTGGTGACTTAATATAATGTTAATACTGGTGAATTAATTAATATAATGTTAATACTGGTGACTGAATATAATGTTAATATTGGTGACTAAATTAATTAATATAATGTTAATACTGGTGACAATATAATGTTAATCTTAGTGTCTAAAAAAATCTTGTACACCATTCAGAGTTATAAAGAGGAAACTTTTCCCATATGTACTGGTAAAAAGAACCCATTTCAACTGGTCATTACTGTTTATGAACATATAGTTCTTTTGTTTCATCACATACCATGAGCTCAATCAGAGAGAGATTTATCTGCATTTAATTTTTCCATTTTGCATTCAAGTAAGCAGCTATGTGTTAAATTTAAATTTACATTGTTCAAACTTATAAAAAATACAAGTTCAAAGAGATTATAAAAGTTTAAACTTTTATTTTGCGTAACCATAATTAAAGCTTAACACAAAATTGTTTCATTTACACAAATTGTTTGTGTGTCATTAATCAATGAGATTAGCAATATTATTTCACTAAACACATAGGGAAAATTTAAGCAGTGAGCCGCTCATTTAACACAATATCCATCGAGATTAAATTTGTAAAAAGCAAGATCATAACAGCCTCAATGATAGAAAATATTAAATATGATAAACAGGCTTTCCACAAATTTGTGTGTAAGTTGTTAGTATATTATCATCAAAGCCCACTGTACAACATATATGTTGTGTAAATATAATTAATGAATTTGAATAACAATTTAATTAATAGAGTTTAGCACAAGTAATTAAAGTAGTTTTAAAAAATTGTACGCCTGTCAAAAATAATTTCTTACTGTAAAGACCAAAGTTCTTTGAAAATGATTGTGCAACAAATAAATCCAAGTCCTGATCAGCAAAATACCGAGATGCCCATCCATCTTCATCAAGATTTCCACTAGCAAACCCTTGGTATGCACAGTCTAAGAAGACAAACAATTTCTTCTCCTGAAATAATTATCATAAAATCATCATAATAAAATTTCCAAACAAAAAAACTTCTCAAAATCAATATAATTTCAGGAAGGAATACTAAATAAATATAACAAATCTTCAATTAAATGTATTTGAAAGAGCAAACAATTAGATCCTTTGATTTGATTGTTATTCTATTTATCACAAGACTTTTCAAACTTGTACATGGTCAAGCCTGTTGATGAACACGAATTTATTTACTCCTAAGTTTATTTGTTTAGCACTCACCTTACAAATATTGGCTATTGCCTCCCACTGTTCTTTAGTGGGGTCAATACCAGTTGGGTTATGAGCGACCCCATGTAGGATAATTACTGCATTTTCTGGGGCATTCTGAATAAAGTCAATTTAATGAATAGTATTTAAAAGAGATGAACTGACAACAAACATTTTAATGAATGATGCGCTAAATTTTCAATCATCAGATCATTGCTTTAATTATTTATCTGGAGCATATTAGTAAATAAATAGATTGATCAGGAAATAATACCTACTGAAAGATCTTCACACATTCCTCTGAAGTTAAGACCTCTGCTTTCACTATCCCAGTACCGATACAACCTAACATCAGAAAAACCAGCTGCCTGAAAGACACCTTTATGATTTTCTGAAAAAAATTAATTTTAATATGCTACACAATAACTGATTAAGGGTAGTTAAATCTAAGTAGACAAACATTGAATTAAACATATTTTTTTTAGCCTTGCTTATACAATTTTCTTAAACCTTTCTTATTATACATTTATAATAAGTAAACCTTGGGCTAGATTTTTTAAAATCATTTTAAAAAATGGTTGAATGTATTTCTCTTTTAACTATGTTGAGATACTGAAAGTTTCTCAAAGGATTGTTATTTAAGTGAAGATGTTTTCATGGAACATACAGTGTTGAACATGCTACATCATGAAATACCTTAAGACAGTGCTGTCCAACCTGCGACTTGATTTTAAATGGCCAGCCACAGTTGGAGAAATTTGTATGATGTGTGTAAAAAAATGAAACATATCTTGGTGAACATATTTTAAAACTACATTCATTGATTCAGTATTGTTGGGAAATCATGTGAGAGCACAGGAGAAGTTGTAACAAAGAAAAGGGGGAGGTCACAAGAGTTAACATGGGGTGACATGAAATTTGATAATGTTTTATCCTTCTTGCTGTTGCTTGTACAGGGGATGTGTCGAGGGGTATCAGATAAAATGGTGTTTGGAAAGATGAATTGGGAAGCCAAAAGTAACTTGATGTTTGCCTATTTGGTCATCTTAAAAATGTCAAACAAACCCCCCCCCCCTCCCCCCAACAAGTTAGATGAAAGTTGACAGGAAAGGCTTGGGGTCAGAGTAACTGAGATGGGAGTTGGGATATTAAATGTGTAAAAAAATTACTACAGTGGGCAGTGTGGACAATTTATGATGCCATAATATTTAAACCGGTAGTTTAGCCAGGTGTGGGAGAGTTTATGTCCATCCTGTAATGTTGTAACGTTAGGGACAAGTACCTGGTATTCAGATATCAGCGTATGAGATGTTAAATAAGTAAAAAGTATGATACAAGCTGTGTTTGTTTTTAGTTAGTGGAATTCAGTCAGGGAGGAATTGTGAGAGACAGTGAATGATTCTTGAACATATTTTTTTATTTTTATAAACAAATTTAAGAATGCATGTTCAAATGAATTTTGGATGACGTATGTTTCATCTGGTGAATTTCCACAAATATGGAATTGTTGTAACAAAACATTGACAGTGTCTTTAGAAATAACTATGTAAGTGAAACTGGATTCTTCTATGTATAGACTAATTTTTATTCCAGAAAATGTAACGCTTTGACTGGTGAACATTTAGAAAATCTAATGAAGACAGGTGCTAAAATTAAGAAACAATGAAGTACAATTCAAAGCTAGATATTATATCATTAAATTATTGCCACCATTTTTATTCGCTTTATTGATAGTCTTAATGAGCCAATAAAGCTATTTGATATATGATTCTTTATGGATAAGGTAAGAAGTATTAATACAGGTAATGAAAGTTTTAAAAAATATTTCTTTTGAGATGTCATGTGCGGCCTGTGGCTTCCCTGAAAAAAATTCTTTGCCCACAAAGTCAAAAACGTTGGACAGCACTGACCTAAGATCTACTTTGTACATTAATTAAGAAATGAAAGCCATGTAAAGAAATATACGAAAATAAAAACCGAAAAAAATAAGTTGTCAGAAGTAACCTGTCTCAGATCTGCTTAGAAACTATGCATTTTTCAAATGAATCGATTACAAGCCAACTTGTACAGTTTATCCATACTTTGTATGGGTTTTAAACATTTTCGATAAGGATTCTGTACAGTTGTTTTTACTGAATTTAGAAAAGAAATAATTTTGCACGCGACAGTGGTAACACACATTTGAAAATCATAAATGTTAGTGCAATAAATTCAATGTTGTCAACAAGAAGCTGAAGTTCAAAATGATCTTTGGCCCTAAGACTGAGATTGTCAGGCTATCTAAATTTAGAAACTGTGTGACGGTTTCGATGAGACCATTCATTAATAGTAATACAGCATTGTTCTGTAGAAACTACTTTGAGTAGTTAACCATGATTACAAATCAGTTTATGTAATTCTTATTTTAAATTCCAATTAAATCTTTATATCCTCATAGGGCCTATGGTAAAAAAAAAAAACACCAAAAAAAACAATCCACATCACATGAATGTTTCCTCGGTACGGTGAAAAATAAGGCACTATAAATTTCAGTAAAGTTAATAACTTTGTCAAGACTAACGAAATGTATTTCCTTTCAATAATCTAAATACAGAAAACTGTATTAGTACAGCTGGGATAATTAACCGAAGAATATGTCTAATTAAATTTAAATTGCTATAAAAGTCATCATTTAAGTCAATTTCAACAAAATTGCTATTGACCACTGTAAAAATAATCAAAATCTGACGACACTCAGACTTAAAACAAGCTATTTTTATTTAAAAGATTATGTCTATCCAGATGTGAAAATACTAAAATGTAGCAATAGCAAAGGGGAGATTTAATTCAGTATTAAAAGGAAAGAAATTAAATAATCATGACAAAAATAAGATTGTATGTAAGATAAAATTTAAATTACATTGTCTAAAGTTGATAGCAGATTTTTAAAAATCTTTTATTAGATAGTTTCCTCATCTACATTTGCCATTACAATAAATTTCTCAAAGCCATGGAAAACCTTAATAATTTAGTAAAATGTAGATTAAAACGTGAAGGGTGATTTTCTTGTAAGAATAATAGTTAACTTAAGCAGTGATGTGTATAGAATGTGTTTGGTTGCTAGGCACCACAAATAGGAATAATATGCAGCACAAGGTAGTATGTGATGGGTTTCGTATTTATTAAAGTCAGTAGTTGCTGGACTGCAAATTCAGCAAGGAATGGTTAAGGTTCATACAAAAAATTACATTTTTTTATTTTTTTCAAAATATAAACTCCATTAACAAATAATGAATTTACAAAGGAAAGGTGATGGGTTATATTTATATTAACAACTTACCCCATGTGGGATCTGATACATACACAACATTGAAGTTCATCACATTTTTTAAAAAGGCAGCTCCTAATCTTAACGCCCCAGTACCCCCAAGAGCTTGAAAGCTTTCAACCTGTAAAATATTAATATGCACTTGTACAAAAATAAAAATTCGAAGACAAAGTGATTCTACATTTATTAATGATTAAGTGGGTGGAAGTAAAATGTACATTTAAAAACCAAAAAGGAAAAAGACATTGCAACTATGTAAAATTGTGAATTTGGTTTATACCGTATGGAGTCAACGTGGAGTCAATATCTTTTTTACATCTTATTGTTTCCTTTTCTTTCATATTTAGGTAATATATATATATTAAGTAAAGTTAATTTATACTTATATGAATGTTTTCTGTTGTAATTTGTACTGATGGAGTCATTTGCAAAAATGTTTGAATTTGTATTCTGTGTAACCAAAATTAAAGCTTAACCAACCTATATTGTTTTATTTGTACAAGTTATTTATGTCTCATTAATCCACTTGAAAGCTTTATCGCAGTGAAACACATTTACATTTAATAACTAGTTCACAAATTTAATTGCTTGAAAGATGTACCTTATTTTCAGCTATAACTGTATGATTGGAGCCTAGCAAAAGTTGAGTTGCTGCAATGCGGAAATCTGGCAAACCAGCAACAGGTAAGTATTCATGATTCAAAGTTAAGTCATTTGCCATCTGGAGTTCTGCAGTATGAACAACAGGTAAAACCCAAGGCTTACCTTCTTCAGTTCTGTAAGCTGTAAAATAATTTTGAAATATGTTCAGATATGCCATTAAGTCCATATACAACCATGTCACTAAAAAAGCAATTAAAATAAACTTTGATCAGATAATTGCTTTAGATTTTCTTAGATTTTGGCCATCATTAAGGAAGTGAAACCATAATCAGATTGCTTATTGTAAATTTTGAAAACACTTATTTCTGGTTATTGTTTTTTCAAAAGGATAATTTCATTTAAATATTTGTATCATTTTGAAATGAAAATTGCACACAAAAAACTAGACAATTTTCAATTATATGATAAACATAATATTATTATTATAAGAGGTTTTATGTACGTCGTACCCAAGCCTAGGGCTTGGCTCACCACGCTGTACATACAATTATACAAACATAATCAAAAACTTTAAAAATTAATTAACGTACATTAATTAAATAAAACAAAACAAATATATATTTAAAACTAGTTACATGTTGAGCCATGGACGACACCCAGCAGCATCGTTTTTCGGTCAGAGGTAGAGTTTAAAAAGATGTTTTGAGTGCAGTTTTGAAGGCTGTGATGGTTGGTATATTGCGGATGTGTAATAGGCTTTGTCATTTCTAAGACCGGAAAACGTCATAGCATACTATTTTTAGAAGGTCCGCGGACAAATATTGCTTAAAACATGGCAGCTTATAGTGTGTTTCAGCATATCGTTCGGGCGATCCTTGTATCTAGAGTTACTGTTACATATGACGTTCACGCAATGAAGTCGCATTTGAGAAAACAGAAGTAAAAAAAAAATGTGTAAAATATTTCGTAAAATAGAGTTGTAAACAAGTTTCAGGGACACTTCGCTAACATAGTAATACTGAACAGTGTTGACATTTTGTCCGCGCTGAGTACCCGGATTTTGTAAACAAGTTTCAGGGACACTTCGCTAACATAGTAATACTGAACAGTGTTGACATTTTGTCCGCGCTGAGTACCCGGATGATCAGTAATGGTGACATCAGTTCTATTAATAGATTTCCGCCATTAAATGACAAGCCCTATGGAAGAGAATTCCATTTTTTGCCACGTTTTTGTGCCAGTATTGGGGACAGAAATAAATAAAGTTGTGGCAGAGGACAGAAAGTTTTTAGTCAATCCGTGCTTGTGAGCCAATGAAATGAATGAAGTAGTTTTGTGAAGTGATCAAATTTTTTTGCCTTTAGAATTAGCCAAGCAGCTGAGTTTTGAACCTTTTGTAATTTTTCTAAGAAGTGTTTATCATTTTAATAGCTTATGACTTCACCATACACAAGATGAACATTCATACTGGTTTTACCAGGACAGTACTGGTTTTTAGACCTTTGCCCTGATTTGATGTCAGCTGAAACGAGTAGTTTGTGACTAAACATTTTTAAAATTTTTATTAGTTTTTAATTTATCAAAAGTTAGATAACATATTCTGATATCCATGCATAGATCAATGATACGACTAAAAGAAATATAATTCATCCTAATAGCATCAAGATAATTTTTTTTCAAAACAACAACTCACTGACAGAAGAGCTCTCCATGTAATAACAAATAATATTTAATTTATGACACCCATGGTAAGAAAACTGATTTATAATGTCCTGGTTTTAAATTAAAATGTTTATGAAAATATGGTCACCCTAAGTGCCTTAACCATCTCAAAAGCATTAACTCTAGTTTATACATTTATGCAAATTGGAATTATTACTTTCCTGGTCCCCAGAGTTATCGTTCTTTACCGACAAGTGCAAAGAATTACAAAGGTGGTTTTGCACATGGCTTTTTTATCAGTTTTGTTTTTAAAATGTGGAGTTAATTTTGTTAATGGGAAATAATAATTAATCAAATATCTTTAAATTTAATTTCAGCACGACACTATCTGTTCTTTTTTTTTGAAAATAACATTTTTTAGCTTAAAAATTAATTATTTAATTGTATGAGCAATATTTTGGCCACAGTAGTTTTTTGTCAAATTTTTTTTTTAATGTGGAGATGATTTATTTTGATGGGAAATTATTGTTGAAAAAATTTCTTTACTTTCAGCTGGACACTATTGGTTAATGTAGACAATTTTATTTCAATAGCTTCATAATTGAAGCTAGGGGTGTGCCGGATCCGTTTTTTCCAACCGGATCCGGATTTTCTTAAGCGAAATCCGCCGGATCCGGATTCCGGAATAATCCGGATTCCGGAATAATCCGGATTCCGGATTTTGGTACTATTGGTAGATACTTCGGTAAGTCAAGGTGGACTACTACTTTTTGTGTATGGGAATTCGCAATCGGCGCCAAAAAATCCGAGTTTTTAATTTTCCGATGTGTGTGTCTATTTATTATTAAATTAGTACTTTCGATATATATTTGAGTTCCGTTCCATTTGGATAAGTGTCTTACGAGAGACGCCATGTTTCTACGCGTTCGCAGCAGGTTATGCAGCTCGCTCAACCTAATTTCGCCATGGGGTTGGCCACGCCCCCCTTTTTAATGGCGGAAGTTGACGATACTTAGGAAATATTAATTTATTATCACTATTTACATCAAAATAATTGATAACTTGTGTTTCAGAATGCATTTAAAGACATTTAAACTGGAATGTTTTAATTTGAGCTTTAACAACCCGGTAGAATCCATATTATAAATGATCAGAATTTACCGTGTGCAACACGTTGTCATTGGCAACCATTCACAGCCACTTGCATAACTGTATCGTAGTACTACCTCAGAGTTTCATTCATAAGAGTTTGCCGTGTGCAAAAACTATTAAACCATTGGTCAGGGAAAGCTTTAATTAATTATTCATGTGCCAAAGTTGAAAGTTTAAACTAAGTCTAAACAGTGATTTTAGTGATAAGGCAGGGAATGCGTTGCCTTATATAAACTATATAGTCATTGCGCATGACGGTATTGGCGGAATGAGATCACAGAATGTGGAGATGCAGTCCATGTTAAAAAATGACAAACCAAGTCGTACTTTAAAAATTCATAACTTTAAAACTGCAACAGCTAAAAATATGATTTTGGTGTTATAATTCTTTAAAAAATTACATCTTTTCAACTATGCCATTGGTTTATTTTTACAAAAAGTTTAAATTTTCTTATCAAAGTCCCTACACTATTGGCCACTATTAGTGGTGCTGACTCTAGCCTCTGGTATGTTCGGAATATTAAACATTAAACAAGCTCAACGCTCGAAACAATCGATTAATGTATCGTGATCGTGTGGAATTCGGGAAAGAGAATTACTTTTATTTCAGATTATGATCCGGTGAGTCACAAAATCTGGCTACGCTCGAAACAATCGATTAATGTATCGTGATCGTGTGGAATTCGGGAAAGAGAATTACTTTTATTTCAGATTATGATCCGGTGAGTCACAAAATCTGGCAAATTCCGAAATCCGGTATATTCCGGATACATGTAAATCCGGCGGAACCGGATTTCACCGGATAGTGCAAAATCCGGCGGAACCGGATTCCGGACCGGATTCCGGCACACCCCTAATTGAAGCATTGTTATTTTGTATGCAATATTAATGTTAAATGTCATTTCCACACGATACATAAATATACTCCCTATACAAATGCTTTCATTCATTACAAACATTACAGGCAGACGCATTTAGTTTACCAGCAAAAAAGAGAAAACCGAAAAGATTGTCACTACTTTCGTTTCATCAAATAAAATCTTAAAAAGGGCAAAAACCTCTGCTTCTTCAGTCAGTTGCAGTGCCCTATTAAATTAAATAAATGAAGGGACTGCTTTCAAGCTATGTAAAAGAATGAAATGGTGAAACGAGGTATGTGGAAGCTTGAAATAAGGTAACAGGACAAAAAACAAGGACGTTTCGGCATAAAGCCTTCATCAGCCAACAATAGAAATGAAAATACAACAAAGAAAAGAACACAGTAGAAAACTCAAGCAGTATTCATTCGTCTCTCCGGAAGTGGGAAAACAGGAAGCGAGAGAAAATAAATATTGACACCGTGAAAAATAAAGTCCACAATAATAATGGGCCAGAATATCAAGGGATACATCAACAAACAGCAATAAGAAAATAGATGAAATATAGGGAAATGGAGAAACATCAGTAGGATATTATTTGATTAATACCATATGGAGATATGGTGCCAAACAGCTGAATAAATTTATTTTCCATTTTAACCCTATCTGGTGTGTTACTGCATGAAATCAATGCCGTAATGGTTACATCCAAAGCACCTTTATGTTCTTTTTGGTTGAAATGAGAAGAGACCGGGGAAGGTTTACATTGCTCAATATCCCTTAGATGTTCAGTAAACCTATCAGCCAATCTTCTCCCAGTTTCCCCTATGTAACTTGATTGGCATCTACGGCAAACAATCGCATATATTACATTTCTGCTGACACAGGTGAAACCCTCTTTAATGGTAAAAGTACCTTTAGGTATTAAATTAACTGTTTATTTTTTAGCACTTAGTGCAAAATCTATACAAACAAAAGACAATGGGCCAATGCTATAGGTCTCTTCTTTTTTAACCTAAACCATAAATAATTATAACATAAAAATAATGAAAAGTCTGTTGATTGGACAAGTCAATTCTCCATAAAAATATCAGTCAGTAAATATTTTGACAGAAATTTAAAGTTTTGTCCTTTAGTCATAAACAATACATCATTTTAAAGGGATAGCTAAGCTTTACAAAAACATAAAGTTCAACTTTCTATGGAGTTAAGATTTTTTGGTAAAATTTTGAAGCTGCTTATTTATCTATATTTTTAATAATTGAATGACAAAAACATGTGACCAATGTTCCACATTTGTGCCCTATTTTGCACACAACTTTTTAATTTTCAAATTTCCTAGGTGACATTCTCAATGCAACATACAACACAATGGAAATTTGTTTTTTTACATAACATTAAAACTTTGTATTTTGGAAATTTTATTGGAGGTAAGTTCAAAATATTATAAACTGCAAAATTGGATAAATTATTATTTATAAAGGAAAAATAAAAAGAATATATATTTATTGTATTTTTTTAAATATAAGCTTCAGTTAATTTTATATCCATTGAGAGTTGATTCTGGCTTAATTTTTTTACATGGTGTTTGCTAGTATTTTATATTTTTACAAATTTTTGAAATTTTTACCAAAGCCTAAGTGCCTACACTATACGCTCACTACACCATACTTCACAATCACCCATTATATTTTTTATATTAAAGTATATAGATTATAGGCTTGAACGTTTTACTCTAAAAATGCTGATTTTTAATTTTTTACATTATTATTTGTTGAATGTTTCCCCTTTTCCAAACATTTATTGAATGTTCTTTAAGATTATCATTTTTATGCACTGCAAGTTTCAAAAAACTTACTTATTTCAATGTTTTTCTATTTAAAAAATTTCTCTCGGTAAGTAGTTAGAAAACAAATTCTTTCCCTTACACCGCCCCATTTTAGCAGACATGTTTGGCTAATGAAAGTTCAGCACCACTTTGAGTTTCTGTGTAGGGTTATCTCCCTTTTGTTTATTGTTGGATTTTTATTAGGGTTAACTTTCCTTTTTTTTATAATTAATAAGGCAATGGAATGTTTTAAATTAATATTTCATTGGGTGGTTATTTATAATAATTAAAACAAGGCTAAATCTGACCATCTTTTTTAAATGGGTATTGATTTTTTCCGACAACTTTTGGATTTTATTTTTGGTGCAACCTGCTTTAAAGTGTGTAGAGGTGTATAAGTATTAGAAAAAAAGACAATCCTCCGAAGTACGGTCCCAAATTATTTTGTATGAAAAAAATTGCAATGCACATTGTGCATTGTTAGAAAACAGCAAAAATGTCAGTCATAGCTTTTGCAAAGAACTGTCACTTTACAAAGCAGTCAGTAAATACTAAATATTGTAATTGGAGCATAGCATTTGCAAATAGCAGCCAAAAACGTTCTCCTTGTGACTGCTGCGCCACTGAAAGGCCCCCAAGTAGCTGGCAAACAGACCGCGAGTAGAACCACTCTGATAGCGGAGTTTACGTTCCGCTTGCATCCAAAGTCCTTCAATTATTTCTGTGTGAACGTCCTGGTCTACTGGATCAACAAATTCACGCGCGTGCACAATGACAGCGTGGGCATAAATCCCGTTGTTGAACTGAGCAACATTTTGATATCCTCGCCAAGCGTCCGTGACGATAGTTGTCCCCTGATAACACATGATTAGTAATAATGCGCTCGAGTTTGAGTGTTTGTGCATCTCGGCGGCTGACAACCTCCATCCAACATCGTCCACTAAAGCAAACATGAATTTCAAAACAGAATGATGCCCAAGACTTTTAAGTAAGGAGTTATCATTGGAAATAATTTGGGACCGGACTTCGGAGGATTGCCGAAAAAAACAACAACTGTAAGTTGGGTTTTCATTTTAAAAATTTTTAAAATTATTTAAAGCTTTTTCTTCAAATTTAAGATGTTTTCAGTACATTTTGTAACTGTAGCACATGAAAACATGGTTTAAGGGTTCACATTAGGTGTTGGGTCATAGATTTTAGGTTTTAAGATTTATGCTTAAGTTGGGGGCTAAATTTATGCTTAAGAGGGGGGTTGGGGGGGGGGGGGTTTTAAAGGTAAATTTACCCTCCCTTAGGGGGGGGGGGGGGGGGGGGGGGGATTTAAAGGTAAATTTACCCTCACTTCAGGGGGGACTAAAGTTAGGAGAGAATTTACGTTTGAACTAGGGATACTGACTTAGTATTTAGATTAGTAGTAGACTATAGGTTTGAAAGTATTTCGCAAAAACATTATTTTATTATATTTTATCGTTCTGTTCCTAATTTTCGTAGCTAAAACAGCACATTCTCTCTCTTTCCCCTCCCCATTTTAGCAGACACATTTTTGCACAATTTTTTTTTCACAACCTTCATGGTAACCAAGATGGTGTTTGTGAAAAATAAATGGCGTGCCGAAATGTAAATTTACATTTTATCACTACTATTTTTTACACAGCCGCCATCTTGGTTGCCATGACATGTCTGCCGTCATGGCAGCTATGTGAGTGGGAAAAAAAAGTAGTGCAAAAACACTGAGAAATGAGTGGTGCGGAGAGTATAAATTTACCCAATTGTTTGCTTGTGACTAAACATTAGAGAGTTGAGTTCCCCGGTTCAATTTTTTTTTCGTTCGCTTAAAAATGTAAAAATATTTGCCTAAGCTAGTGTAAGCATGGGCCTAACCATAACTTATGCCATAACTCATAACTTTAGTAGTTGTAGCCTATAACTAGGCCTAGGCTATGATAAGGCCTATATATATATAGGCATAGTATTATTATAAATATATATATATTACATATATTATATATATATAGTATAGGTATACATGATATATAATATATATATAATATATATATATAATATATATATATAATATCCAGCAGGTTGGAGAGAGGGACTTGCTGTAGAGAACTAGAAGAAGAATAATCCCAGGCCCAGGCCTTGTGGATTTCGTCCTCAGCAGTCTACACCATGACATGACCATGTCACATTAGTCATTAGTCCATTGTCATTGTCACTGTGAAGGCGAAGGACTGAGGTCACCAAAAAATAGGCTAGGAATAGGCCTAGGCTTCTTATAATTATAACTTATATTATAGCATACAAAGTTATTACAGCATAATAATAATTAGTAGACTGTCAGTACTTTCTACTTAATTTAATATAAATATAAAATATAAATACTAAATAAAGGCAAAGGTAAACATAAATTTAAATATTAAAATAAATATAATAATATATAGTCAAATAGCGGCCTAAAGTTGAGTTTTTACCTCCAACACCAAGGTTAACTTTTTTGGGATCGGTTGAATCAGTGAACAACTTGGTTAGCTGAAATACTTGAATGGGAGGTGCACTATCCACATTTTTGAAAACAGAATCAGCCATGGTTCAAGTTTTACTTCAACACTACGAACAACCTTGGAATTGCCTTTGATTGGCTTGGATGGTGTCATCAAAGTAAAGAGAATGGTTCGTCCAAAAGCCGAGATACTCTGACTGAGAAAATAATATATATTAATGGATAAATGACTTGTCTCCGCAACCCTATTTAACAATACATTATGTCATTATGTACAAATTTCATTTTATATGAAAGTATTTTTTTCTTTACATTCAATTTACTTTCCTTTTAGCTTGTAACAAGTAGTTGAAGTAGAAGGCTATTTTTTTTTTAAATTTAAAGATGTATTCAATTGACCCTCCCCCCACATAAGGGGCCGTCCATAAAGTACGTCACGCTATTTTTGACCATTTTTACCCCCCTCCCTGTCACAAATCTCGGAACCCCCCTCCCCCTAAAGTACGTCACACTTTCGAACACAATTTTTTTTTAATTATCACCTAATTAAAATTTAATCTAAAACACACTTCACTATTAAACTGTATTAAAATATAAAATTTCCACTATCACATTATTAAAATGACTTTAATAGTAGATTAGTCAATTGTCAACAGTTGTCACAGTTATTCATTAAAGCAGTAACTCAATCTAGATTGAATTTAAAAACAAAATTTGCAAAAATTAGACCAGGCAATTATATAATATACATCATTTATCTGCTGCTTTTTCATTTACAATAGGCTAGGTCAAGTTTTAGATAATCTTCCGATTATGCAATATTTTTACACAGGTTAAGAAGTATATTAGAGAAACTTGACCTCACCAAATGGTTAAATAATAAAAAGGACAGTGACATAATTATGCAGCGGACAACATAGAAATAATAATACTTCAGGAAAGACGAAAGCAAGGTTATACATAAAACAACGCTTTGCAACAGCATACTAGCGCTCCTAGCGAGAGGAATCGTGAACAACACATTCAGGAGATACGCATATCATGCTATTTTGACATAAAACTAATTCAAATGAAAATGTTTGAACATTATTTTTAAAGCTATTAAATTCCACTAAAATAATTTTTTTTACAATTATTTAGAAATACATTTTTTTTTAAATAAATGTGTGATGTGGCACATGGCCTGACCCTCTCCCCCTGTCACAAACTGTCACACTTTCTTACACCCCTCCCCCCCCCCCCTTCTGGAGCGGGACGTACTTTATGGACTGCACTAAAAAAGAAAAAAGAAGCAAATAATAAATTAAAATAACTTTTACTTAGGTTAATATAGGATCAGTTTTAAAAAACTAAACTTTTATCCTAAGTTGTTAAATTTATATCAATTTTGTGTACCTTCCAAAATTCGTGTATTTTTGTTTTTGTTTTGTTTTTTTTCAGTGATGTGCACTCATTGAAAATAACAGTGTGCCATTCACAAACTTTCAATGAGATGTTATTAAGTATTGACATCTGCATACCGTCTCTTTCGCATTTTCTAATTAAAATATGTAAGTGTTTAACAAAACAAGCACTCGAACATATCAGGCTAGATTTTCCTAACCAGGTGGTTTATGCATGGGGCATTTCGGGGGACGAGGAAAAGTGATTTATAAGAAGAGATAATCATAATGAGAGGCAGAGGTCCCATTGAAAATTGACTTTTAAAGTATTATATAGCCTACATTTTTTTCCTCAGTAAAAATTGTTCTTTATTTTTTATTCATTATCATTATGTAATAGTTCACTTTTTTCTTTCTTAGTCTCAATTTTAAAATATATTTGTAATTAAAAAAAAAAAGTTTATTAGATTACTTAATTAAAAGTCCCTTTTCAAAAGTTGTTAAACCCTTTTTTGGCCATATAATGTTGGCTATAAGTTATTTTGATTGGATTCGTTTTCTTCACATTTTAATGGAAAACCGATGCAAATAGACTACATGAATATTACATTACTGATAATATAATCATTATGCTAACGCCGCTAAATCATTTTTAAAAAAATGAAAATAATAGTAGTGTCCCTTGGAAGTTGCAAAATGGCGAGTTTGTGTTTTTGATTTCTGTGTTCCCATAATAAAAGCATTAGAGAATTGGGTTATGCTTTTCTCAGATTTAGACTCTCAGTAAGTTTTTTCAGCTATAATTTTTGGTTATCTATTATTTATTTATAGATATGTTATCTATGGATATTTAGTAAACGACCATAAGAAAGCAAAAGTAATAATATTGAACTGTATGTAAAGTTTGGCCTACTTTTTTTTCCACTGCTAGGAATTTAATGAGTCGCTCAACTGCAACTCACTGAAAAGTGATGTTAATTGTGAATACAGAATTCGTTCTTCATAAATTCATCTTAGTTAGTTCACACTGACTCAATGATTCTCTACAGTGATCCTTTAGACATGACTTCAAGAGTCATTGTTACACTATGTAAATTAGTTTGAGTTTAATTTTCAGTTACAGTCACTCAGTTCAGTAATGGCTGCAACTGCAATTCACTGAAAAGTGTAATTGTAATGATTTGTCAAGTAACAATTATAATTTCACCATTCACCTTTATATGTTTCTGTGGTTATGACTCAATTGTTTGTTTGGCAGTGTCAGTGGTTCCTAAACTTTTTTATCCTTGGCACCTTGCCCGAATCTAGATTTTTCTATTTATTTTTCTCAAGACTCAAGTGCACTTTGAAATAACAAATGTTTTTTTGTTTTGTTTTAATCAAAATGCTAGGTAAAAGTAAATAAAACAACTATGTAGTTCACTAAGCATTATCTAGTAACCATTTTTAGATAGGCTTCTGCAAACCGTAATTATTCAAGTGAGTGACTGATATGCATCAGGTCCAGTTCCTTTAGATGTGGGATCCTGTCACACTGGATTGACAATAGAAATAAAAATGTAAAAAATTGTGTATTTTTTCCCCAGGGCAGCTTTTCAAATGTTTTCATAAGCATGAGTATGAGAGGGTGCAAAAAAATGTGGGGGGGGTTTACTAATTTGCATTTGATTAGAAATATATGTTTGGCCCCTAAATAGTCAATCTTAAAGGTACGTTCAGCAAAAAATATTTGTTCCCCTTTTTAAAGTTTGCTTGATTTCTATGCTGTGATGGAGCAGTGGCTCTCAAATGCATGTCCCTAACTGCACTCCAAAGCCTCAGCGAATCTTTGAACTTAGCACCCTTCAAAAGCAAAAATATATAAATTATAAGTGCCAAACACTTGTACTAAATGACTTAAATCCAGGCCAACCATGAGCTTAAACAACAGTTCCTAGTGTTTAATTAAATATTATTATACCTGTCCAATATGTGGTTTGTGGTGACAAATATTCAGATGGAGGAATAAGTTAGAGCAAGCTACAAAGACATTTAATGAGAAACATGATAATCTTGCTTGGATAAAATGAACAATATCTGATAAATTCAATGAGGGCAATGTATTTAATATCAAATATATGGAATTCATAGTTTTGAGTTTTCCTGGTCTTGAAATCTGGAATAACTTCATCAAAATTCCCATTACCTACTCACTTTCAGTTGATAGATATCAATATTTCATGTTTTCATATGCATTTTCAACCTTTATATTTCTATTCAAAACTCACTTTCAAATATCTTATCAAGGAGAGAATTAATTATTGAAATAGACACCATTCACTCAACAACAGTTATGTTTGAAATAGCCTCAGACAAGGTTGTTACTTCCTTGATGGCTTATGCTCTGATATTTAGCTCAGAGTAGAAGCAATTAATACATTAAAAACATTTCCCTCTTAAGCTGTTCTTGAACAAGCATCCCTCCCTTCCTTCTGAACGTGGCTCTTTCCTCAACCTTTTTATCCATTAAAAAACTAAAGC
Source organism: Lymnaea stagnalis (assembly GCA_964033795.1). Classification (NCBI taxonomy): domain Eukaryota; kingdom Metazoa; phylum Mollusca; class Gastropoda; family Lymnaeidae; genus Lymnaea; species Lymnaea stagnalis. Next base: position 599,988 of record CAXITT010000320.1, on the reverse strand, counting down.
TAATTACCAAATTTCTTTGACATGCCGTAAAGTATAATGAAAATTATCATCTGTTTCAGTTAGTAGCCGTATCCAAGATCATTGTTATCATTTGATTTAATTCAACTGATTACATTACAGGTGTGATCTTGCCATGAATGCCTATACCCCTCCCCCTGACCTTTTCCCTCACTTCCCAAGAAAACAAAATTTAATATTTTTAAAAATAAAATCTGTATATATTTTCAAGCTGAAGCATAAGATGGCAAAGTTTACGAAATAGTTGTTTTTTCAGTAAGTGGAAAGCCTTTTTTTAAAATCTCTTAATTAATATTAATTGATGAGTAATAAATCTTTTGTAAATCTTTATCGTGATGAAAAGCATTCCTACTTCAAAATCAAAATTTATTAAATGTTCATCTCTAATTTTATTATTAATGTTTGCTTGCGAATATTAGTCTTTTTTTTAAAAGGACAATTTATGTGTCAAGCTTATATATGTGTATTGAATGAAATTACTGTTTTTTAAAATTAAGTGCACCTCAAATTCTCTGACTGTGATTATTAAATTTATAGAAATTCTGTTTCTTGCAAGTACTCCACATTTCCTCAATTTTCTGATTAATTATTTTTAGTAAAGTCCCCTTCTTCTTTAGTCAGGTCATACCCTAAACTCCTCACATCTTTTACAAATTTGTTATAAAAAATGTTGGCCCTGGATAACCATGCCCATCACTATACATTGGCACAGTAGAATTAAGGAAGAAGAGCATAGAAAAAAGAAACAGTTTACAGGTGCCAAGCAGTGAGATTCAGAGGTCAGGCATAGTTCATATCTGGTGAACTTAACTATCCCAGCTGGGTTGCTGACATTTATACCATCTGGTTTAACTCTCCTTGAACCAGGCAGTACATCAAGTAGCATATGTGCTAAGGCTGCTGAAGTAATTGAATTTGGAATCTTATCTCAGTATACCTAAATGGCACTATTTAAGTCTAATAGTGCATCCCCATACTTAATAAGATAAGGCATTGTTATTGTTTTAGCCTAATAATATAAACTGCTAGAATTTTATCTGTAAAATAACATGGCTTGACATAACTTAATTTTACCCCCTGCCTTTCGACTAATAAAATTTCTGGTTAAGATAGAAACTTGTCCAGTGAAACCTGTAAATAGCAAACATTGAAATAGTGCTGTCCTTGGCATATGGGCTAACTCAACCCTGGTATGGATCATTTCTTAATGAAAATTCTTCAAAATAGCACAAACCATGTCAAATATGAAATGCACAAGAGCTTCTGTGGCACAAAATAGTAATTTCCCTGTGAATAGCCCATACCTCAACGCGCCGGCACTGAATTAAATCATGAACAGGGAGTGATGTAGACCTTCACCAATCAGTTTGCTACTGATTTATGTGTTTTTATAATTTATTGTGAAACAAGGGTGTTGTCAGCAGGTAGTCCGAAGACTCGCTATAGACTGAGGGTTGTGAATTTAACAGTGAGTATAGTGTGTACAACACATTGTGATCACAAGACGATCCAAATGGTAGCAAAATGAAAACCTCAAACAGTTGTACATGTATGGAATCTTTCCGTCTGCGGGAGACGATAGATTATCTTTATTACGTGCAGCTCTTGGTGTGGCTGGTGAGACAAATCCTCGAATGGCAGTCTCTGTTACATTTCCCACACACGAATGCGGTGGAGCAGTATTTACCGGCCTTCCTCCTCGCTCTTTTTGCAGCTGTTTCCGCCCTGTTTTGCTCCTCGGCATGTGTTGATCCTGCCTTCACGATGTCCCGCCATGAGGATCGATCCTCTGCAAGCTCCTCCCAGTTTGAGATGTCGATGTTGGCCGACTTCATGTCTAAGTATCTCAGACAAGGCCGTCCAACTGACCTTTTCCCTGTCGCCAGCTCGCTGTATAGCACGTCCTTTGGTATGCGACCAGATTGCATTCGCTTGACGTGTCCAAGCCAGCGGAGGCGTCTTTGGATTAACATGGCTGGGACACTACACATGTTTGTTTGGGACAGGACATCCGTGTTGGAGACTTTGTCTTGCCATTTAATGTCAAGGATGTGGTGCAGGCATCTGAGGTGGAAGCCATTGAGCCTTCTTTCGTGTTTAACAGTTGTACATGTTGATGTAAATACTGCATGAAGAATATTTAAGCTCACAATCTGGCTTAGTTTCATAATTGTTCTGTAATAATCCATGTAAATGTATGTAGTTTCTAGTTATCTTTATTCTTCTCATTTTTAATGTGCATATTTCTTCTTCTTTTAAATTAATGTGGATCATCATTCTGACTGAACCTGCTAATAGCACCATTTTTGATTTGGTCTCAAGGGTTTGAATTATTTATAGGTACCACTTGCGTAAATCTCTTAAAATTTTGACTTTCTTTTAAGAGCAGTGAATTATACAATGTGATATGGCAGTATCAATAAAAATTTAAATGGGAAAACTATGCTACAGAACATACATATATATATATGTGTGTGTGTATATATATATATATATATATATATATATATATATATATATATGTTTGTATAAATATTAGTTTTAGAACATTGAATGCTAAAATAAAGTCTTAGTTTTAAGTACCATAATAATCTGAACATTGAAACTTAATTTAAAGTATTTTGCATACACTCACTGAAACGAAAAACAAAAGGGGATTGCTATAATAGGGCTTTGAAAATAGTGGTGTAATGAAAATATACTGGAAATACTGAAGTGTTTGACTGTGTGAGGATGTTTACAACTTGATAAGATAAGGAAATTTTTTTTACTTTTTATATAGATGTTACAAATTCAAATGGGAATACATGACTATTTGTGTGTGTTCTAAATTTATAAGATGGCTTTCTGGCTAAAGGGTAGCATTTAAGTTCTAAAAATCTTGGTTTGACTTTACCCTTAATAATAATTAGCCTATTTTACTAAGACACACACATAATAAAATGTATATATATGAGCAAACTAGGCTGAGTGTGTGAGAGAGAGAATTTACCACTCTTGCAGAACACTTCGCTGATGTAAATGTAATTATATATTTCCCCACTTAATAATTTTTTTGTAAAGTGTGGTTCAGGATTTTGAATAGTGTGTTGAGCCACTTGAAAACCCAATACTACTTGTTACGAGGGTAAATTTAGGTGTGGCTATTTTTATTTAAGAAGATGGAGGATTGACTAATTTCATTGTTGTTGTTTCTTTTTGTATCATTCTTTTACTTCAGGAAATTTGTGATACAGTGGCATCTCAAAGTACACATTTATTGAGTTGCTCAATAGAATATGAATCAAATATGCCCTATCAAGATAAACAAGGGAGACTCTGTGGTTTTTTAAACATAGAGGAAACAGAGGCTAGTGGTAGTTTCTGTCGCAGGTACTCTATCCTACAGTGACATTTTTAAGAACTTATTTCTTGGTCTTATCTTCCTGCATCTCTTTTCTTAAGTGACCTATGAACTTGTAAATATGGTAAAGATGTATTTTTTGTTTTATTATAATTATTATACTGATTATTATTAGTATTATGTTAATTATCAGTCCACTTGGAAATCTGTGAACTGATTACATGGAAGCCTTTTAAAAAAATTAAGTCACACACACTTTTTTTCTACTCTGTAAGTTATTCTAATTATCAATAATGTTTTAACCTAGTTTAGTATTGAATATTAGTTGTTTTTTTTTAAATTGTCTAATGAATATTTGAATGTTAAGATGATTTTTATTATTGCCTTTATTTTGTTCACTATTATTTAGATACTTTGTTCTTGATCATAACAATGGTAAACTGGTTTACTATATGGACAGTCCAGTTGTAAGTAACACCATATTAATGTCTGATTTTTAAATAGATTTAATGATATGAATAATTTTTTTCCTCTTTAAGCAATATGATCTTTTCATGTTTGCATGTCCATTTGGCTAATGAATAATGATTATTCATAAGAAATGACAGCGACCCAACCCATTGAGAGGAGATGTTGCGAAGGGACACTTTAGCCGCACCCTTATTATGTTTCACCCTAGTAATGCCAAAGGGATAGCTTCATTCACATAGTAAGGGGTGGAGACCTGCTTCGGATTCCTATGACCGCCATCTCGGGTACAAGTAGATTTCCTATGTTATGGCAGAGGCAGATTAGGGGGCGGGGGTCCTCATTGGCACCTTCCTGCGAAATTTTCCTCACCGCTATCTAACACAATGATCCTACTATTATTTAAATTCTTAAGTGGCTGAGGGCACTCCTGACCCCTAAGTTAAACACTATGTCACAGAAACTAGCTAGTGACAGGGATGAAACGGCTGCTTAACAGACCTGTCCTCAACAGGGTTTGCATTTTAACATCATCGATAACATCTTTTTGTTATCTACGATCCATTAGGGGCAGCAGTAGTCATGCTCCCTAACACCAAGCACCTAATATACCGTATTTTCCGGCATATAAGACAACTTTTTAACCCATGAAAATGTTTTCAAAAGTCAGGGGGCGTCTTATACGTGTGGGGGGGGGGGGTGTCTAATAAGCCTGGTATGCGGCATGCTGAAACTTGAGGGACAGTCGCCCTCTAGTTCCAGTTTGGTTGACAGCTTAGAAAACAATCCTTCCTTTCAGCTTTAGAGTGAATTAAGAAAAGTTTTATCCACTTGCACTGTTTTAAGTTTACATGTTTGATGACAGACAGCCTTATGTTTATAAGTGACAGTTTTCCTGCTAAGTACCTGCAAGTCATAAGCATTTGAATTAAAATGACCTCATTGAAATCAAATCTGATGTTTTTTTTTATTTTTATTTGGTGAGTGTTGGAAGAGGGGTAGTTTTATACGGCAAGTATAGCCCAAATCCTATATACAGGAAAAGTTGGGTGTTGTCTTATACGCCCAGTCATCTTATACACCAGAAAATACGGTTTAAGTGATTACACCACATTACTATGTGATGGAGAAAGATAGGCCAGTTTGTACCCCTGCTGGTTTCCATGATGGGCATGCTGCTGCTGAAGCCGGCTTATGAATAAAAAGAATCTGCTAAGAGATTTAATTTTGCTCTTGTCACTTAACCCATCATAGCTTTGAAAAGCTAAAGAAATTGGTTTTAGATTGCTCAATCTCTTACAAATGTATCTGAGTTTAAAAAATGGCTGATAAGATTATTGTGGAGGTGTTAATTAAATCAAAATCTCCCTATTAATAGCTTATACTATTTCCAGACAATTGACTTATGCTTGGTTTCCACAGAATTTGCCTGAAGCTTGGAGAAGTCCTGTAGGGGAGATATATATTCACAATATTTCAAAGGTAAATTTTCTGGACATAGTTCTGATTTGTTATGAAATTTTAAATGGTAAAAAATACTGACAAATGATCGACATATTTAGTTTTTTAAACATGTTAATTTTGAATAAATTTTATATGTTCCAAATATAGTGTAAAATACTTTTTAAAAAATGTTAATGCTCTGTAAATTCACTTATAGGTTGGTGATGGTGTAAAGCAAAGACCTAAAGTACAGTATTGTTTTAGTGAGTTATATATTAAACTTTATTCTTTAGCATTAATGGAATTTCAAATTGATATGATGAATTCTATGGTAACTGATGAAACTTCCAGAAAAATAATTTTTCAATTTGCATCCATTATAAATGAAAAATTCCATTGAGTGTACTTAATTTAACTATACATGCTTATGGGTCTTAAGTTGGTAGACTGTAAAACAATAGCATTTTTACAATTATAATGAGTATAATAGTAAAACTAATACATTTTGGAATTGTAACTGACGTCACATGAAAAAGATAATATTTGAGTTAGAAACTTTTTTGTTGAGTTTCTCTTATATCTGCTTTAATTGAAATATATTTTTTAACTACTTATGTACAGTGTTTACTTTTATAAGGGAAACCTTTAAAAACTACTTAGAAACCAAATTTTTAAAATACCGACAAAATAATGTAGCTGGCTGTAACATCACTTTGTGGTTGACATAATGTGAATACAAGCAATCAAAAATAGAACAACCATGTCAATTCTTTTCCAGAATTACAAATACTCCACTATAGCAGTCATATAAACTTAAATAAACATAAATAACAATGTGTTAATGCTTGTCCGTCATGCACCATTGACCATGACAATAAAAATTGTCTTGTGTCTATATTTATTAGATACAAAATTTCAAAATAACAAAATTTCTACAAAGACCTAATTTTATGCAATTTAATTTTTTGGATGATGTGTCCACTTTATCAAATATATGGCATGTTTTTTGCTATCAAACTTTGTTCCTTCCATGATTTTTACTTTTAGCAGTCATAAATTAAGATGACTGCTCTGTATCTTTTATTATTTTTAATGATAACATAGTCAATGTAGAACTGTAACGTATACATAAACCTATATGAATAAAAATCAAATTAAGTCAGGATCAAGGTCAGTGGTGCACAACCTGTGGGTTGTGACTCAAAAGGGCTAATAGTTAACATGGTGACATAATTTTAAAAAATTCATAGTCGTGCTATAAACTCATTGTGCACCACTGGTCTAGGTCACAGAGTATAAACCAAAAAAAATATTTTTATTTAACTTTTGTATTTGCAAATAGAGCAGGAAGCTGAAAATGTATTGTTGTTTTTTTGTATCATCTTCTGTGTGTGTAATCTCTACCAATGCCTAAGCTCAGACATGGCTCGTTAGGCCATTTTTACTTTCACTATTAAAATTAATTAGAGAACATTTTTTGTGTCTCTAATCTCTACCTATCATTTGCCAAGATTAGTTATTAGATTTTAAAAAAAATTTAAATTCACATTTGAAAATCTTATTTAAGTGTTGTTTATGCCTCACTGTCATGAATCAGATTTTAAGGCAGACAAATTACCTGACCCATTCATAATGAAAACATTCATCTATATTTTTTAATATTTCAAACTGAGGATCGTAAAGCAATTTTTCCAACACACTTTATCATATCAACCCTCATGCTTGTAAATTGGCATTGATTTAAATAATTGATCTATAGCTTTGATTAATATTACTTTGATCACCGGCTCTAAAAGAAATTGCAGAAAAAAGTGCTGATTATTTTCAATGTTTGAGCAATTTACCATGTAATTTCTGATTCAATCATTAAAGGAAGAACACAGACACAGTGGTTGTATTTAGCATGCATTAAGCACTTTTTATACTTTTGAATGCACAATCTAATAGTTAAAGAAGTTACAATTTACTAATACCCCTTATTCTCTAACAAGTTTGTGAAACACCTTATTTTTCAAACTCCACCTATAAAATATTGGAAGAAATAATGTAACAAAAATTGTTTATTATTAAAACATGCTTTTTGTGTTGTTTAAACCTTTCAACCTTTATTCAGCCATAACAGTGGCCGGTCGTCAGTATTTCCTGCAAGCTGAACAAGATCCTGACAAATGGCAGTGGATAGAAGCTATTAAAAATGCCAGCAAAATAACGGTAAGCTATCTTACCGAACTTTAATTTTCTAATGTGTTTTATACAAAATAGACTTAAGCAGGCAGTAAATATGACACCAATGGAGGGGAGAGGTGAATATAATAATCAGTAAAATAAAAAGTGATTTACTAGAGAAAAGCTACATTCATAAATGAAATACACACTCCGGTAGTGAGAGGGTCAATTTAGGGCAGAGCTATCTAGCCTGCAGGCACTTGGGGGATTTAGCCTGATAGCGCTTGAGAATTTTTTAAACAAAATTATTCAAATGCTATCTTTAGGTACCAGAAAAATCAGACAGGGGTGCTCCACTGAAACAGTGGCATGCTGCTGGTGTTCAGCAAGAGGCATACATTACAGAGATTGCAGGGGGAGTAGTCTGTAAAATGCCTGTGCAAGTTGGTATTTTTCATTTTCATTTGAACAACTGTAGACACATTTAGTTTTATCCAGAGATGAAATTATGTTTAAAATACCTGTAACAACATGTAACATTAGCATTAACTTAAAGTAAACATTTTAACCAAAAAAATGTCTACAATTTAAATGAAATATATTTGATTTTTCAAACTCTTCAGCTGAAAACCAGTTTTTCATATTAATGTAATTTAGAATTTTACTTTTCAGGCCAACAGTTATTCCCTCCTTTGTTTAGAGACAATGCCCTTAATGTTTTCCTTTATTATTCACACCCACGATCAACCAATTAATTATTATTTTTTAAACTATTTATGTAGAGTGCTGATGCTGACTTGGAGAGTAATTCTGATGATGATGAGTCTCGATCATCCTCCTCTGGTAGACTCTCCCCTTCTTCCTCAGTCACCAGAGGCACCATCTTTAGCAGAGACTCTGGCAGCAATCAAGAGCATCCCAAATCTGGAATTATGCAAAATATCAAGCCTGTCAAGTCAGGTTATTGTGTGAAACAGGGTGCTGTTGTAAGTGACTGCTACTTTTAATTGCATCATTTCTGTAATTTATATCCATTAAGATTTATTATTGTAAAGTTTCTTTCATAAAATTTCTTTATTGTAAAAATTATTTCATACAATTCAGAGGAAGAATTGGAAACGACGATACTTTGTATTGCACCAACAAGGGCTTTCATATTATAAATCTGAGCAGGTAAATTGATCAGTTTTAATCACTTGTATTTAAATTAAAGTAGTTAATTAACAAATTTTAATGATTAATTTTACCATATTTATCGGATGTAAGCTATAGTTGAACAGTCTTCATCAATTTTCGATCCATTATTTTCAGGAAAGACAACCCATTCGAACAATATCTACAGATGACATATTAGATGTTTGCCAAGCATCCGATGGGTGATTATTTTATTATTCTTTCGGAATAAAATGTTATTTGCTTTCACTATTATATCAAAATATTAATGTGATAGACGTGGTTTTTCCTCTATGCAGTTATGTTATTACCCTACAAGTAAATAATAAGAAAATAACATTTATTTCTATCATTATAACCTTTAACAATTTACAAATTTCATACAGAATTCATCCGAACAGAGACAACTTATTTGAAGTGCGCACAACAAAGCGAATATTTTACATCCAGGTGGGTTTTTAGTTTGCCTTTTTTTTTAACCCTCGAACTGTGGCATACATCATTCTGTAGTGTTGGAGCTTTTCAGAGCTTTTTGAGTGCCTTTTGACATTGCATTAAATGACATAGAAATATTGATACAAGACCCCAATAAGTATAGATTTTTAGAAAGGTAAATGGATGGGGATATAGTAGGCTATACTGTCCATCCCGCAAAAAAAAATTTTGCTCAGTGTCCTTGAGCAAAATCGACAAAATATCTTGCTTTCAAGTGCTCATAACATCATTAATTTTTATAGATACACTTAAAACACTAATCTAAATGTTGTAGCCAATTCTTATCTTTCAGAAAATGTATAGTTTGCTAAGATTTTGATTACAATTAAACCTTTGAAAGCAATTTTAGTAACTTTAGGTCAAAGTCTAACAGTAGGCCTACTTCAGTATCACTAAGACTAGTATCAGATTCACGAGAAGAAGAATCTGAAGTGAGATGTCATGGGGAATGTTAAAATCATCATCAGTATCACTTAAATCCTCTCCTAACAAGCTTTCAAAAATATTTATATTAGTTCTCGCACTGAAGACCCAGCCATGGATTCATCCATTTTAGCTTTAAAAAAAGTAGCGATATAAAACTCCGATTAAAAAGTACTTCTTGTTAAGTTATCAAGAAACAGCTTGGCCCAGAAGTTGATTTAATTAATAAAAAGAAGTGTCTATTATTCCGGTTAAATATTGGATTGGAAGTTGCTATCGGACCGTGTTTTTAATTGGCAGATTTTTTTCACAGAACGAAAATATCTGCAGATTTCTTCGGCCGACCACAGTTCGGGGGTTAAAATTTCCCTAATTAATGATATGGCGGTAAAAAAAATTTTAGTCTGTCCTCCACTTGATTTCATAAAAAAAACTCTCTCTAAACCAGGGATCTCAGACTCAAATGAACCTGGGGCCACGGGAGGTAAAGTCTGCTGGGCCGCATCAAGTATTAAAAAAAAAGTGACTACAAATTCAATTAAGTACAACCGTTACAATGTGCTCAACCTTTATAAATAACAAATATCGCACCATAAGTTAACCAGACCTGTTTACTCTTACGATTTTGGCGTACAATGTACGATTTTTAGATGTCTTTTACGATTGTACGCCAAGACCCGCCAAAACTACGATTTTCAGAGACCCGGTGGAAAACATTTTTCCCCGATTTTAAAAACATTAATAAATTTTCGGGTTTGGGCGTTTGAGCCCTCTCTAATGAAGATCTGGCAGTTAATATGAACGAGAAAAACTATTGGTTGTATTTTTATTTTTTTTTTTTTAAGTTGGGACCATCCTTATTATATTTCGAAAGCACTCATGGGGACTGGGGAGGTGGGGTTGTTGATGACGGAAATTGTGGCATACGAGACACGCATGGGTAGGGGATTGGTGGGAGTGTCAAAGGATATAAATAAATAACCCCGACGTATCGTATT